>VZDJ01001247.1:12158407-12325517 GCA_008694505.1 Cyanoderma ruficeps
CCTGCCTGCCTCCCTCCCTCCCTTCCTTTTCCACTTGACAAATAAAACAAAAGGCTGTTTTATGTGTTTTTAATGGATTAATTTTTACTGTAGTTACATTGCCTTCTTAACATGGCAAAGCAATTAATTCCTCTCTGAATCAGTGAGCCAGAATTCCTTGTGGTGGTTGTTAAAAAGAGATAACCACCAATTGGTAATAATAATTTGAAGATCACAAGATTCTGAGCACAGTTTGCAATGTCTCTGGTCTAAGGATTCTTGGTGTGTTAGCAGAGTAGAGCACCAGGGAGGGGTGACTGATTTTTCTCTGGGACAAAATTCCCCATATTACACAGCTGGAATCAGTACTGTCATGGATCTAAAACTGGTGAGAAGAAGGGAAACACAAGGAGCACGAGATCACAACAAAACAGTAAGATGTGAGGTGGCTTGAGGTTCCCTCAAGGGTTAGGTTTGTTGAGGTTGACATTACTGGCCCTCAAACGCTTCAGCAGGATCCTTAGGCCCCCTAAACACTCTGGTGGTGGTGAAGAGGGGGAGCAGGAGCTGGGGCCTGGCAGTGTGGCTGCAGCAGTAGGAGTGCTTGTGCAACGCCCAGGGGCTGCAGCAGAAGAGTCCTGAACTGAGGCAAGTGCACTCCTCTTATTCTTGCATTCAAAGCTGGTTCTCCTGCCCTTCACAGTGCTGTGTGGATAATGAAGTGGTACCCCAAAGGTCTGGTTTTCTTATCCCTATAAGCACCTCAGCTCTTGAGACTGCAGAAGTTGTACAGCTTTGATCACGTCTGAACCCTTAGCAGGCCCCTCATGCTTGCAGCTTCTCTCTGGTAGTTGTTCCCAGGGGCTGCCTAAAACCATGGAAGGTGTAGCAAAGTTAGTGATAGTGGCTTTGCTTAACTGGTAGTTGAAAAGTTAACGAAGGATACAGAAGACAGGACTTTCCAGCCTCTGGAGATTATCATCTTACCTGTCAATGGAACAGTGAAACCACAAGCCTGCAGGTTTTTCTGAGGTGACAACTGTCTTCACTCTTCCAGATGAAGCTATTGCTGTCTGTCGAGAAAGATCCAGAAAATGCTGAATCAAATAGCTAGGCTGGGGCAATCTCCTAACAGGAAACAAGATTTGACTTCTGACCAGGTCTCAGTATTCTTCCTGTAGTTTACTTTAAAATGTAATAGCAAAGAACAAGTTATAGAGAGAATGGACTGTAACCAGCTTCAGTTTCTCTGTGTATGCTCTCGACTCTGGGTTGCAGAGTCTGGTTCCTTCTACACTCCTGGCCTGATGCTCTGTTGGGCTTTTTGCACAGTGAAGAATGGACAACATGGTTTCACTAGGGTGGAATAGTCAGAGTGGTGGGAGATGCTTCTGTGGCAGGAGAATCTGTCTTTGAGGCTACCTCTCTTCAGCTGAGGAAAGATTTGGGCATGGGCCCACCACAATATGCTGTCCTATGAAAGATGGACATCCATATCATCATTTTCTGAGAGAAAGGCTGCAATTGTGTTTTGTAGAGAGCCTAAGCCAATGGTGCTTGGTATGTATTATTGTACTAAGCCATCTGGGGCCTCCACTGTAGAATACTCTCTTGTTTACCCAGCTAGGTGTAAGCACAAAATAAATGCTAAACTGCTTAGCTCTTTCCATATTGTTCCCAGACTCAGGCATACCCAGAGCTGTTTCTCCAGGGGAGCAACATTAAATTACCAGGTGCTTATGCAGGAACTGTGTGGGTAGTTTTTCAGGATCATCTGTTTGAGACTTGCAGTCTTGCATTCCTTAGTGGATCTTGTCTACAGTCTTTTAATTTCAGTGTTTTCAGTCACCCAGGGCAATCTCTCTAATGGATAAAATGGGTATCATGCACAATAAAGTCAGGTGAACATTAGATCTTTCTATATGCTGTTAATGCCCTGTCCTCATCCCATAACACAGAACCAAAAAATATACATTTTTGTATGCTTTTCTGGCTTGCTCTTCTTTAGAGTACCTGAGCTGTGTACAAACATTAAGATTCTTATTGGAAAGAAGGCATGTTGTCCATTATACGGATGGGAAAATTAAAATAGTCTGTCAAAACAGAATTTATCAAACACATTTAGAATGCCCAGTGCAAGACACCTAAAAGTCATTTTACAAATATTTAGCACCATGCATTCCAACCACAATTATATTCAATTAGATTCACAATTAATGTCTGTGTGCTCAGGATCATTCTAGGTACCAGATTCCAGGTACATCACCCAGCAAATGAGGAATGCAGACTGAATGTCCAAAAAAAGTTTGGTGTACTATAGGTAAATAGAAAGACCAAATGATTTTTTTTAGTTTTCATTCTGTAGTGCTGTTGCATTTTTTAAAGTTTCTTTACAAACTTCATGCTTTTGTGTAAAAGTCCTAAGTTTAAGAAAGCAATGGTAAAAACGAACAAAGACCCCTCTTCGCCAGTATTGACACCCTTGCCCACAAAAAAGTATCACATCTGAATATGCTGAGAATGCCCTTAAAAAGGACATTAAGAGTTTTGGCCCCTCTATGGGTCCCTAAGGAACACCATTAGTAACCAGCCTCCTTTTTATGTGGAGTTAGCACTGCTGATCAACATCCATTTCACTGCACAGCCCAGCTGATCATCCATCCACCTTGTACATTTTTCCACTCCGTATTTCACCCACTTGACTGTAGGGACACTGTGGGAGTCTGTGCTAAAGGCCTCCCTAAAGTCAAGGGAAATAGCAAGCACTGCTCTTCCTCCTCTTTTGAGCCTTCAAAGGCTCTTCAGTCTTCTCATCAAAGGTAAAGCCACATTGCACCATCTGTTCTCAGTCCTATCTTCATGTCCCTCCAGTGCTAGGGAATGTGTTCCAGCAGTATTTGCTCCAGGCTCATCCTGGGAACCGAGGTGAGGCTGACAGACCTGGAGCTCCCCGGCTCTCCCCTCCTGCTCTTCTTGAAGGTGCAGCAGCTCATAGTGCAACCTTCATAGTGCTGCAACACTGCAAAGAGCAGTGATGTGTTCAAATGGTCTGTGTCAAATGTCTCAGAACGCGTCTGTGTTTATGTACACGTGAGAAAGAAAGAGAAGCAAAGCTTTTGGAAGCCTGAATGAGCAAGATTTAAATAATCTAAGGAAGAATTAAGAAGATGATTTTAAAAAGACGGCATTTTATAAGGAGTTCTTGCAAAAAACCTTGCAAATGTATTATTTAAAAATTATGGAAATTCCATAGTCTGCCGCATATCAGTGTCCAGTTTTCAACTCATTTGACTTTGTGTATGATGTCAACACAGTAGTAAACCTGTGGTTATAACCCACATTATAATATTTTCTTCCCACTGTACTTATGGAGATGGCATAGCTGGCATTTATCTTAATCTGGACAGATCGCCTGGCTAGTACTGGGTGTTTGATTTACTGCAAGTGTGTCAGCACTTCTGGTTAGTAGATTATAACTACTAGATAATGCATTAATTGCATATTAGCTGAAAAAAAAAAAGACAATGGAGGTTACTAGAGTTTCAAGTGTCTAGTGTAGAAAACGGAAATACTTCCCCAAATAGAAATTCTATGGACAGTAAAAATGTACTTTGACACGTTTAGACTTTTTGAGAAGTTTATCCAATAGTTACCCATGGCAAAGTACTGAAGAAGCATCTACTGTTTCCAACCTGAATTCATTATGCTGCTTCTGGAAATCCCTACCCTTTTCTAAAGAATTATCCTGTAAAAGGGAAGATAGTCAATGGCAACATTTCATCAACCTTGTGGGTATGTAGAAACACTTGTGTTTCTTGGGAGGTGTGGTTCTCTTTGTAGAAAGTGATGCTTGTATCTTTCTGCTGATGCAATTACACGTAGCTTGGGCTGCCTTAATAAAACACTCCTTCATGTATGGAAAAAGAAGTTTATCCAAGATTAGAGTATGACTCATTTCTAGGCAGATATTTTTCAGAATATGCTACCTTGTGTTTTCATTTAATTTGTTAAATTCCTGTTATATTAAGGCACATTTGTACAGCAGTGGAATAACTTTGCTGAAATAAATAGAACTTGGTATAGCCAATAATTTCACTTCTTTTTCTGCATGAAATTTGCCCACAGATAGAGAAGAATTTTCTGCTTGTTCAAAATTATTGCAACATAATTTGTAGGTACTACTACAGAAATAAGGTTATTATTTTATTACAAAGTAAAAGGTGTCAAGTGAAACTGTTGTTCCCTTCCCCTTGAAGATTGCTCTTAACTCCATGATATCAACACACATTTTATCCAGAATAAGCAAAATACTGCTTAAACATTCCTCTATTTTAATACATTTCAGTGTCTGGTTATATTACACTTGGCTCTTAGTATATACTTCACATTTTAAATTGAGAAAAATAGGATGATTTCTTACTTGGCATTATTAGTAAGTGAGAAATATTTATAAATAGCTAGTGACAGATACTAATTATTTCATAAGATAATACTTGCATAAGAAACAGAAGTTGTAAAGTGATACATGATAAGAAATTAGTCCACAATACTCCCAAAAATTTTAGTAAGGTGAGCTAACTTGAACAATATGCATTTTAGTCTAGTTAAGTGGAGGCTAATATTGCTAGGAGAGAAAAAATGTAATTTAGTTACCCGAGGAAGGGCTGCGTGAGGAAAAGGAGCACTACAAAATGCAGTTAGGGGCACACAAAAGTGCCATCCTTGTGAATAAATGTGGGGAACACTGTAGTAATAGGGATTTTGTTGGTAGAACAGTAAGTCTTGCCCTGACACTGAGACAAAAACTGAGAAACTGGTTAAGCAGAACTATGTGGTTGCTTTGGGATGTAGAAACCTTTTTACAGAAGCTTCATCTCTTGAGCCCATCAATGAACCAGGGAGGAACTAACTCACCTGTAATGACATAAATAAAAAGAATAATTGTAGAAATCTTTAGTTTAGCAGACAAATCTTTTAAAAGATGCAATGTTTGAAAACTGAGTCAAGAGATATTCTTTGAATAAAAACCAAAATCAAAACAAACAGAAAACCCGTTGGATTAACTAAGCCCTGGGGGAAAAAAAATGGATAGATAGGTCTGTGAAGTATTCCTTTTTAAGTGAGATCTTTAAATCAAGGTGGTGGATTCTTTTTCCAAAGGAGACGTCCCTCAATCTAATTATCACCTGTGGCATGCAAAAGGCCAGGTTGGAGTCTTGTGCTTACTTCTGGCCTGAAAACCTAAGATGCTATGAAACCTCAAAATGAAATAAAAAAGCCCTTTCAAATGTTTCATAAGAATTTTAGAATATCTTCCATAGTATTCATATGGTATGGAGCACTGCAATGAATGGACTTCTAAAATAATTTAAGAGGCTACATTTTAGTTCATTAAAGTTGGGGTTTTTTTCCTGTTTGTATTGGTATATTTTGATGAATAGTCATTAGAATTGCAATATCTCTTTTAGTTAAGCTACCAAGCCCCTTTCCCCTGATAGGAGTTTCTTTCTTTATTGGTTTATCAAATCTTTTAAGACTGATATTGCGATGTTGGGTATTCACCTCAGGATAACTTTCTGGAAAGCATATTCTGAATCCGGCAGTGATCATGAACAACATCAAAAGCCAAATTACCAAAGCTAAGAAAAACAAATAAATGCTAGTGCAAGAAGTAGTTCCAAAATGTTAGAGAGACTGGTGGGCTAATACAAAGATTTACAAGATTTTTTCCTCTTTTATGTTACAAACTCTCAGTAACTGTATTTTTTTCTTATGTGTTGATAAAATATGAGCATGCTTTTGGACATTTGAAAGTGATAATCACAAAATAACAAAGATAGCAAGCAATGTAAGACATTTGTAACATATAATCCTGGATAAACTCTTTTTTCCCAGCATGCATATGTAGCTCTTATTACTGAAACTCAAGCTGTACATAATTACTGGTAACAGAAAAACACTGGCATTTACCTCCCACACACAAAGCCACACCTTGCCCTCCAGGAAATCCCGAGAGCTTCCTAAGAATTATTTCTAGCTGTGGCCCAGATTTCAGCCTCTTTTGTATCATTTTACAGGGGAAACTTGTCAGAGCCAATACTGACTGGTGCACAGGGTTTTACTGAACAAAGAAATGAAACTCATCATGAAATCTGGTCTTACATTGGACCTTTTATCACAGAATCTGTTCTGCTTGGTCTGCATGGTTCAACAAGTTTGATACTTTACCCAACACAGACTGATGCTGCAGACTATCTCTGCTCTCTGCAGTGGGAGACGAGAATAAAATTAAAAGCACATTTCAGTAGAAGTCACATACAAATTGACAAGGAAGAATTAGCTACAATAATATTTCCTTTGTTTGTATTTGCAAATTGATCATATTTTCCTCCCACTTGGAAAAATACTTTATTTCCCAATTTGCATGGAATTATTTATGAAAGAGAAGGTATGGCATGGTTACCTTTGGCAGGAGAGAATTAGGGTCAATGGTCAAACCCTGTTATTTCACCAGATGACTTTTAGATATATCTGGAAAGAAATGGCAGCATTCAATCTGATCCCAGGATTGTGTCCATCAGCTGACAATGCATCTGGCCATGGCCTCTGTCATTCAGCCTCACATGGAAATGTGCAGTACCATAGAGCCCTATGGGATTCAAGAGACCTGTCCCATCCTCAGTCTCCTTCTTCACAAATACTTTGTGGTAACGTCTGATACATCCCTTTGAACCTTATTCTTCTACAAAATCAATGTGAATGCATTTTTGCTTCATACAAATAAAGAAGCAGAATATATATTCCAGAAAGAACAAGGGCCCAGCAAATCTCATAGGAAGTCCACTGCTGGAAAGCCAAGTCACTGAAAAGGAATTCTATCAAATCACAATTGCTACTTCTCTGACATGGTGACCAGAATATGGAAAGTAACTCTTGATTGCCCAAGCAAGTAAATATTGAGAAAGGACAAAAAGGTTTATACTTCATCTGTATCTGGTACCGATGCAAGGAAAGGTGGAATGTTGTTTGGAATCTGGGTCCCAAATTCAAAAGAGTGATGGAAAATTAGAAGGATTTCATAGAATAGAGATGAGACATGATTAAAGGATACTCTCCTTCTAATACGGAGAAGAAGTTCCACCTATTTAGTTTATCAAAGAGAAAGCTAATGGGGGCCCTTTATGTACCATTCTATGGTGTAAATATTCATTTAAAAATTCATGCCTTAGCTCAGTCAGACAAAGATCCAAGACCTGCAATCTTAATTTATAGTTACCCATAATTAACCATTGAGAGGGTTACCAGGAATTATGGTAAATTTTCTCTTGATATTTATATCAAGAATATATGTGTCCCCCCTAAGATGATACAATCTAGTTCGGACAGGGATGAGTTCATGAAAATCTGCTCTCCATTATGCCAGAAGTCAGACTAGATCACACAGATCATATCAGGCTTTCTAATCTGTTAATTAGATAGTTTATATAAATTCAGTTTAGTTGGGTCTATGTTTTTAATAAACAGTACTTTTAATGTTGCATGTTTGTCTGCAGCCTCACTTAATCTCAGTTGATTCTTACTGTACGTGTGTGGTGGGACTTTGTCCTTCTAGCAGCACCTCCACCTTCATCCTTAAGTGTTGCATCATTGGCTTGTTACACAACCTGCAGGGTTGATATTGTTGATATGATGCCAACCTCAAAATCATTTAGAGATGGAGTGATGGCATTGCTGGAGATCCCAACAAAACTGCTCCAGATCCTGCACACAAGTTATTTATCAGGACCAAATTCCATTGCACTTTTTTTAAAGCTTTAGTAGAATATACTGCTCAGATGATTGTAGTCTCTTTACAGGTCTTTGTTGAGGATTTTTAGCATGTTATTCCAGTTTTTTGGTTTTTTTTTTTTACAATTAAATGTATCATTTTCCAAGTTTTTATCCAGGCTGAGGCTGATATTTTAAAGAAAGTTTTGTTCTCACTTGTTCTTTTAGCTGTATTTTGCTCGGAAGTCCTGGGAACAGCCTGCTATCCTGACAAGGATTAACCAAATCCACTGGACATCTTGTTGTTTCTCTGGGCACCCCTTCAGCTTTCCATGGAGAGCAGCATGTCCTTAGCATCAGGAAGCAGTCCATCCTTTAGGGGACACTACGATTTCCTTTCCTTTGGGCTCAAGATCTTTCATTCCTTCAAGCCTGTTGGCAGAAATTGAAAGGGGTACCTCTGCTAGGCAAGATGTCAGTGCAATGCCCTCACCTACTAGATGAGTTTCTAGGTATTACTCTGCCTTAGGAAGAAGCAGCCACTTATATTACTCTGCCTTAGGAAGAAGCAGGCACTCCACAACTCTGCAGTTCAAAATGCTTTGCAAAGTGCTGTTCCCTTCCTGTTTGCATTCATAAATTGTTTCCATTTTTCTCATTTCAAAAAGCAAGCTACAGAACATAACCCTCTCCACTCTTTTTGTTGTGCCATGTTTTGGTGCCAGTTAAGCTCCTGCTAGTTTCCTGAACCCTCTGGCCTTTAAGTACTTCTTGCTTTTCCAAGAACTTTTAACAGCCACTACCTGAAGTGTCAATGCTACTGGGTGTTCCAGTGTAGTCTCATACCAGGCTTCCACCTGCTATGATTTGGAAAAGACATTGCATATGTCCATTACTTATCCTCCACTAGCAGAAGACTCTTCAGAAACCAAACTATGTACTGAGGGTGAAAAGCCTTTCAACAGGTTTTGAGAAACCCCTTGTAACTAAGCCTAGGTAAAGGCTTAGCATGAAGCCAGGATAATCTTGTGACTAATAATAGATCAAACTCAGAAAAATTGTTTAGCAGCAGAAGTGCTGTAGTGTACTGGAAGGGCACCCACAGAAGGAAGGAGATGAGCTGTTTGAGTCTGTTAATATAAAACTCTTTATCCTTCCACCCATAGGCATGTATCTTATCTGTACCACTCCTACATATCCTAGATCAAATGTGAGAGCCATCGTACTTCAGGGAGCTAAGCACTTCTGAACGCTTTATTTCACAATGCCAGAGCTCTGCAGGTATAAATTTCTCTTTATGTATAGTGTGCTCATACATCCATGTACAAGACTTAGTGGAACGCTTTTCAGTATTAAGCTATCTGGGACAGGGTGCTGTAGGAATCTGAAGTATTCCTCTTGGGAGTATCCAAGTCAGGAAATTCAAAGCACTAACAGATACCAATCTGTATCAGCAGTGAAAGAAATAGCATGGGTGGTTTTCTTTAAGAACAAAAGCATGTATTCTAATTGAGAATATTGGCTAACTGTCTATGTGTGAAATACTTTAAAGACTTGTGCCTTTGAATGTATTAGGTCCAATTTGCAAGGTTGTTGAGAATTTGCCAACTGCATAATTTTCAGCTGTAATTATGAAAGATTCCTGTCAGAAAGGCTGACTCTCATTTTTGAAGGCAATTCCTGAGAAGATACTGAAAAAACCAGACTCACCCTCAGTGTTTCTGATGAACCTTTTACAGCTTCTTCTGACAAAGTAATGCTGGTAAGATAATAGCTTTGCTAGAGAGCTTTTGAAAACTGGTCTCTCAAGCTTCGAAAATCTGTGTGAAGAAAGTAATAGTTATCATTCAAACTTGACGCCAGACTCTAATTATTACTTCAAACACAACACAGCAACAGGATTTTTTTTTTAATCTCCTTGGTACACTGCAGTAGCCACACCTACATCCTTTTGGACAAAACATATTTCTCTTCTCCTGGATACTTTGCACAAATATGTATTAATTGGTACAGTGCACTCATAAATTTGGTTTGAGTTTGCCTCTTCTAATTTTTACTCTATTCATCTTACTGTAATGCTTTATGCAGTGCTACATTTAAATTAAACTGGACTTACTTCAAATGCTGTGAGCCCTTGAAACTTCCCTTGCTTAGGAAAGACACCTTGTTTATGGTAAAAGTGGTAAGGGCCACAAAGCTGCTCAGTTTCACTTTGCTTTTACCACACTGGTCTAACTAAGCCAATCAGACCAGTTGTGCTCAACAGTGTTATGTTTAGGAGTGTCACTTGATCTCACAAAGTGCTGGGCTCATATTCCCAGAGAAGACTGGGACCATGAAATACAGATTAGTTTCTTATCTGAAATACAGTGTTTCACCTTTCCTGTACTGTCTAGCTGACAGTCATTTCAACTGGACTGCCAAGTTAAACCCACAGACTCAAATAGCATTATTATATGGTTTTCAAAGCAGCCAAACTACATGCTCCACTCCTCCTTTCTTAGACTGATTATATATGTGCTGGTTGTTAACAATGAGGACACTGAAAAGCAGAGGAGTTTAGCATTAAAGAAATAACTACATTTTGTTACAAAAAGTACTGAAATCCCAAGTCCTCTGTACCTGCAGGGTCCTCAGCAGTGCTCGGTCTTTCAAAAAGCCCCAGTTGTATATTTTGACATACAATATGGGTCTGACTTGTAAAAAGCACAGGTTTTGAAACATTCTTATAGTTTTCCAGGAGAGGCTTAGGATTCCTTAAGAAATTTAATGTATGGAAAACATGCATGAACTTGTATTTTGTAGTCATATCTGTGGCTTAATTAAAGGTTGTCCGAGGAACTCTTACACCCAGCAACAGGAAATCATTGCTGTATAGAACACAGACATACAAACACTTGTTAAACACAGATTTTCTGAAGGTGCTTGCCATTGCTTTCCTGATATGGCTGCAATAGTCTGGGGGTGCAGACACCATAGGAAACATATGAAATATAATTAGAAATCAGTGGAGAAGCCTCAGTTAGGGTACACACTCCCATGGAACATTTTCCTACTGTTCTCTGGAATCTGGTTCATTTGAAAGAGTCTTTGTGGTCAGACTTATTTTGATGACCAGTAAATAATGAAGGACAGAGGGGGACTTTTTCTCACAGAGGTAAAATAGGACTGTGAGGAGCAAATAAACTCATCAAGAGTGTAGCAACCTCCCCAGGTTGTACATTATACACATTTTCATCCAGCGACTTGACACCATGTCATACTATGCGTTCCCAGGAATGAAAGAAGCACAAGGAATGTTCCATCCAAAGGAAGAACACGAAAACCAATTCTGCTGTTAGTACCTCTGTTCATTGAATTTCTCTTTGCTGTATGGTGCGAGTACCAAAACAAGACCTGCAGAGATGCCCAGGAACGAGTTCCCTCATCCCGGTTTTCCCACATTCCCAGAATTTAGCAGGCCATGTGCACCTAAAATATGTTCTTAGTCTTTATGGGAGATCTTACATCTTCCTAGAGAAGAAACTATTCTTTATATCCACACCACTCATCTTCCTCAGTTCTAACACAAATCAGGACTGAGGAGGTAGAGCTTTCATTCTGCCAGCTACTGAGACGTAAAAAAAATGTACCTATAAAGGTGGGCATACCATTTCTTCCTGATTTGGGCACTGAAAGTACAGCCACAGACAAAGAGAGACAGGAGGTTCATCTGTGCCCACCTCACATGCCTCAGAGAGGTTCTTCTGTCAAGGACAGACCTGACACCACCCTGCCAGTGCCAGGGACAGGGTCCTGGTCAGGCCAAGGTCATCCAACTCCTGCTGGGGACATTTTCATCATGTCCAGACTACACTGTCACCCTCAAACACAGTTTGTGTCAGAGACTATGGAAAGTTCAGATTTTACCCCTCAGGTTTTATGGGTGATTCCTGTGTCTTTGAAGTTTTGTTCCCACTGAAGATGAAGGAAAATTCCCAGTGGTATTAATGGGGTTAGGAAGGATTGTCCTTGTCTCTGTTTTTTGCTGTTGTTTCCTTTGTTGCAGTAGACCTATTCCTTTATTAAAGTTTTTGCCTGGAGGAAAAAGAAAAGCCACATTGCTAAATAAATTATGAAATATTTACATTTGTGAAGCCAACCCCTTATGCCTAGCTCCTCCTCCGATATTAAGATGACACTTTTTATAGGGCTTCAGCTTCTATACTGCCATTATTCCTCTGTGGGATCCGAGACCAGGAGGTGACAAAACAGCCACTATGAGCCAAGTGACAGTAAGTAATACCCAGGAACGATTCCTGATTTTGACTTAGTGCAGTGAGAAACTGCTATATTAGACCAGTGATGGTTTGTTTAGTGCAGGACAGCAAAGCAGGATCAGAGATGAAACTGACAAACCATAAAACTGGGGAGGTTTCTAAACAAAGCTTGATTTTTAACCTGACGATGAGAGGCCATATGCTGTACAAAATACCCGTAATAATAATGATCCCAGGAGCAAAGTGGTAAAGGCATCAGTTTGCTAATACCTATGTATGTTCTTTTTTACTTTCTTTTGTATTTGTGTTTACTTCTTTTTGCCTGCAGTACTGTCAATGCTACAAGAATGACTGCAGCTCACTTTAGTGTCACCAGCTGTAATGAAATGATCTGCAGTTACTCTTGTGAATGTTTTGCATCTCTTGTTTTTATTGTATTAAGGCTTTAAGCCTTAATAGTAGCTTCATTCTTCTAAAAACATGGTTTAGCATGTTCAAATATGTATGGTTCAAACTGGTTAGCCTAGCTTATGAATTCCTCCCTCCTACTTTTACCTGTTTAATGCATTTGACTTTATCTTACCCCACCTCTTGTAGGTTTGGAAACAGAGAGGTAATGACTTTATCGGGTGTTGGTTTGTGCAGTGTTTTTTAACCACTTGGCTAAGTCACTTCAGTTTATGCCTTTTGCTTTTATCTTTGTGATGTAGCCTGTGGAGACTGTATCTGTAAAATGGCTAAATGAAACATCCTGTTAACTGGATTTTTTGCACAGCTAACTCCACAAGTTTCTCTGTCACTACACTCAAGGTCTCTGACTCCTTGGTGTTGACCATTATAATGTTCCTTCTGCTTGTCCCCTCTCTTGCTTACCTTCAGTTTCTTGTTCTCTCTTCTTCCTTTCTCCTGCAAACTATTTTTGCTTCCATTTCTCTGTTTCTTCCCATCTTTTGGCAGGTTGGTGAGCAGCTGGGAATATAACTGCACAAATTGCTCCTATCTGCTGTGAATGTTTCTTTCTTTGCAAAATGTTCTGTGCAAAATTTTCAGTTCCTTCATTCTCACCTTGACTTTCCTAAAAAAAATATTTGGAGTAGTTAGAAAGCAAGAGATTAAAAGATGAGATTTTCCTTGCACAGTGTCTAGGATTTACAAGATCAGGATGTGATATGGAGCAGCTTTCAGAGCAAGGAAGGGAAGAGTTCCGGAAACTGTGCTGAAGTGGAGGACAGTGGTTCTTACCATGTTCCTACTAGTGCAAAAACACATTTTTAAACTGCACTACAGCAAGAGAAATATTGATATTTGGCTGACAGAACATTAGCCCAAAAAAGAACCCTGGAAAATGCCAGACACAAAAGCACCCTGGAGCTAAATACTCTCACTCTTTAGAAAGTCATAAGTAAGCAACAAAAAGAAAACACTTGGTGACACAGCTTTTAGTGAGCTTTTGGCAAGTTTTGGAATGTAATGGAGAAACCATGCAGTGCTACAATGCGATAACCTTAATTTGCAGGCATTAATACATGTGAAGACAGACTTTTGGATTACTTTATTATGATGTACAACTCTCTGGCTAATTTGCATGCAACATTTCTGTGATTAATAAATGAGGCAATGCTGGTAACTACTGTACTACAGTGAACCACTTGTAGCAATTGCCAGCACTCCAGCATGCAACATTAAATACTATGCTCTGCTCCTGTAAGCTTTGAATATTTGAACATCAGTTTGCAGTTCCCAGGCTGCAAAGTGATCAAAGGAGGGGAAGAGTGTTCCTTATTTTAATCCCTCTTACAGAGAACCAGAAACAGTCAGCAGATACCTTGTGTAAAAATGTCAAGGAAACGCAAATGAAAAAAAAAATCAAAAGGACTTACTAAAATAACTTGGGTAAAAGTGTAACACAGCTCTTTACAGCAAGATACATTTTTTAAGTCCTAATGTTTTGTAGTTAACAGTTTTAGTAAAATGAGTAGCATACGCTCAATACTGGGATAAATCATTTAAAGACCATAAAGACAAGCATACAATGAGTCTGCATTAAAAAATTATATTATGCTGTCTGAATCCAAGATCTAAAAGTGCTACAACTGATTTTTTGGTTCAAACACAACTTCTTGTACCACATTCATGCCAAATTTGTGAGGATTATGAGAAAATTCAGAAGATTAGATCTATAATCTGGTATCTCCAGTCTAAATAAAAAAGTGTCAGACGTGGCATATATGGCTAGCAACTCAGGTTATAAGGATATCTAGAATACACTGATACAGCTGTCCTAGCTTGGAATTTCACATCAGGCTCTCTGCCTTTTACTATGAAGAATATTTTTCCCTGCTACAAACAGGTTTTTTTTTCCACACTTAGCCTAACAAAAATTTGTTCATCTCCATTCTCACTTTTTAATTCCTGTCTTTTTAAGAAATCTCTTGTGAAATTGAAGAGGTGAATCATATTCTTGCATCACACCCTGAGCACAGTTAGGCTTTGGCTTACTGATCTTTCAGATGACGCTGCCAGCACCACTCTGCCTCCTGAACATTTTACTGCAGGCATGGGCAGCTTCCATGTTCTGAAGCAATTACTATATTAAGTATCCAGTGATGTCTTCCCAGAAACTGAAAATAAAGGTATAAAAGAAATCCACACAATAATTTATGGGCGTTAACATATGGGTGTAAGTTTCTCTGTGGATAATTACGTGGCTATGCTAATAACGCCAAGGATGCTTTGATATATTAAAAAAATTTCTTACTATGATGTTATTGAGCATTTCATTAGTCAGAAGTACGCCTGCAGACCCCTGTGACAAGCCAAAGCACTGGGCTACATTAGCACGCCTTGAAGAAGGTTCCCAGCTCAAAGAAATTGCTCCCAAAGCTTCCTTTGACTTGCTGGCAGGCAGCTGGCATGCAGCCTCGGAGTCCTTGAGAAATTCTCCAATACACTGCTCATCACTCCCATCATGAGAGCTCAGGGTATGTTTAGTTGCTGTGGAGACACAAGAAGCAATTCCACCACAAAGGCTACTCTGTGAAGTGGGCTCAGGCTGCCATGCCTCTGCCTGTTTTCCAGTATTGTAATTGCCCAGCTGGAATTAAACTTCATACAGTTTAAATTTTTAAGCCTTCAAGTTCTTTTAATATTTTTAGCTTTTCTTCAATGTCTAATCCTTTGACCTCTTGCATTAATTTTGTGTGAAATTGCACTGTTCTAACAGAGCAAACCACTGCCCTACTGACATACAATAACCAGCATTAGGGAAGCATCTTCAGGGATACAGGGGTTTACAGAAGAACCAACCAGGTTGTTTGAGCAGTCTCTGGGAGGCAGAGTCTTGCTGTTGCTCTGGTGGCTGTGGGGAGGGCAGGAGATGCCCTGGTGTGGGGGGATTTGATTTGGAGAGGCTGGATCTGCATTTCCTGCGCCTCACAAGCACGTCAGGTGTGCTGGGACCGAGCCTTGGCGTGTGGAAATGATTACAAGGCAATTTATACCAAACAACGACCCCTACTGCTGTGCTTGTTACAAACTTGGCTGCAGTACAGTAATGTTTAGTGGATTAATAATGTTTGCTTTTGGCCTCTCCTACTCCCTCGGCAAACAATTTTCATGTATAATGAGTGTTCTCATTTAGTCTAACTAGAACAGAGCCCAAGGGTCAGAATAGCCAAGCCTGCATGCTGGGAAGAGACTCCAGGTTTCCACACAAGACAGCAGCTTTCTTCCCTCTCCATGCCAGGGTCCTTCTGCAGGGTCAGTTTTGCTGAGCAGGTCCCCCTGCAACTGCAGAGGGGCCACACCACATGTCCCCTTTTGCAGGAACCAGGCTGTCCAGTCAAAGGGGTCGCACTGGGCAGCAGAGGCAGCACAGAATCACTGGACAGGCAGATATTTCTTGAGTGCTTGGCATATTAAAATAGAACAGCATATTTTAAATTCAAAAACTTTATTAAAATATATATAAAATAGGCAAAAAGTAAACATTTCACCCAGGGCACGCTGTGAGGGCACATGAGGCCAAGTAAGTGGCTTATAGTCTTGCATTTTCAAAAAAAGCCTTAGTTACAAACCCTTTAAAAATATATACAGTTTATTTTGTTGGTTATTAGTCTCTTTTGGGAAACAGTCTGCCCGTGTTTCATAACATGTGTAGCAGAAATACAAGGATATGCAAATACAGAAGTTACACAACAAAAACAAAAGTGAACTGAAGCTGTTTACAGTCAAAAAATGAGATAACCAGATCTGCAGCCTTTTTATTGGTACACCACTGCAATGAGTGTGTGCACAGCCAGGCTGCTGAGGTGTAGTGCAGTATGGCACAGCTGTTTCTGTGCATCTTCCCACTGCTCTATGCCTCCTCAGTTACAGCTAAAATGGAGGCAACCAGTCTTGAGTATAATGAATGAGAAATGTTTAAGTAGTCTTGTAAAACTTTATGACCACTATTAATTGACCAAATAATTAAGAACAGCAATCAGCACTTATCTCAGGTGATGCACTGGTGACTTCTGGCCTGGGGAGCAGGAGGCTGCCAGCATTATTGTGACAACCAGTGGGACAGAGACTCTTGGCTATTGAACCCTGTGACTTAAATGCTGTGGCTGAGTATTTGAAAATATTACAAGAAATACAGGTTGTGCCACAGGTCTAGGTGCTTTCTGACACACATGGTGAGCTCACCAGCACAGTCTCCAGCGGAGGATTTCTTGTCAATCCTGTACACTGAGGCTGTACTTACACAAAGCTGTGGGCAAGATACAAGAGCTCAGACAGGCAGGTTAGGTTAGTGTTTGCCATGAAAAGATAAGCAAGAGAAATTAATTTTGTCTTAGCTTATCTGAGTGATGCCCTACCATCCCATGGTGCAGTGTTCTGTGGCACTGGCAATTTTCGCTGCCACAAGAGGTGTTGCTTGACCACAGCTAGCAAAACAAGAAGTAAATATGTAAAACAATTTGACAGGCATCAGAGAAAGAACATTATCAAACAAATTATTTATTGAATGTTATTGGGTCATATGCAGAGAAAATAAAATAAAAAATTTCTTGCAGGATATCTAAGCAACAAAACCGTTTTCACTGAGCCACGAGACTCAAGCTACGAGCTACCTTCAACCCAGACTGGCTAATTATGAAGCCTACTCTTGTACAATTCCCTTCATGATGTGGCCACATACATTATTTCTATCTCTTCAAGAAATATGCAAGAAATGTTTTCTGAAATTAATTCGTTTGACACTTTGTACACTCCTTTGTTTTGCTGATTGTTCAGGGTGAAAGGGGAAGGAAATCTTTGGCAGCCTCTTGTGGTTGTGGGGCACTTCTTTATATCTACTTCCATGATCAGTGCTACGGACTATGAACACAGCAAAACAGAAATATCAGTGGGACAGCCAGACCTTCAGACTGGAGTTTATATTGGAAATTCAGGAAAAAAAGAGAGAAACATATATTTAGAAACATAATAAACACAGATACACTTTTGAAATCAGAACAAAAGAGTGTATTGGGATTTTGCAAATCAGCTTTGTCTTTATAGCAAGACCATGCAAACTTCAGGTCCTAAGCCTGGAGAGACTGAAAATTACCAGCCACATTTGTTGTAACGTGAAAATGTAGGTTAAATAACATCTTTCTTCAAATACCTTCTCTTTATATTTTTTCCTAATTGTCTCCATTTTTCCTTTGCCTGCTATAAAACGTTGTAACCAACCACAAATAACTATACAGATGGAAGAGGGAGAATGTAAACAGACCATTGTTACGCCTTATTTTGCTTATTCCTATTTTGGACATGTTTATTTGTTTATAAAATTGCTGTACATGAATAAAAGCACTAGAAATATTCCCAAGCTATTGATTACAGATAATTTAAAGATGATTTAACGTTCATAAAATCTCTAAAAATGAATCATGTAAAAATGAGGCTTTCCTGAGATCTACTCATCTCCCTGTCTGGATCTTATTTTCTCAGCTCTTTTAGCAATTCAGCGCAAGCTGAGCAGAAATGCTGGGATTTATCTCAACAGTCCCAGAAATCCAGGGCAATTCTGAAGTATTTGGGGGTACTTAATTCCTGACAGCCCAGCTGATGAGAGAGGTTTCTGTTGTCCCCCCTGTCCCACATCCCAAGGTGCCAGGGATGCCTGTTCACAGGGATGTTCACAGGGATGTGTTTTGGTGCAGCCCTGTGCAGCAGCGTCCCTCCCGTCCCATCCCAGTGGGGATGGTGACAAGAGCCAGGAGAGCAGAGCAGGGCCCAGCACACACCCCATGAGGGCCCCACACCACAGGAAGAGAGCTGTCCTTCACCTGCACACCACCTGCTCCTACAGCTAACAAGGGGATGGCCACCACATCTGGAAACTCACAGGGCAGCTTTTCAGAGTGAAAATACAGTTCAGGGGAGACATTTCCTACACCTCCCGTGTAATGAGGGCTGTGCTGGCTGGGAGGAATGGTTAATTATAGCTCTCTGGGAGCAGAAGTGCAGCTTTCATAGTGGGTTATCAAATGCCTGAAGGCTTTGTAAATCTGTTCATTCTGGGTACAGATGAACCCACCACTTCTCCAAGCTTGCTCGGCAGCACGGTTCAAGTCCCCAATGCACGTCCACTGATCTTTGTATTTACTTGAAACAGCCCATTTGGAATGGTCATTAATGGAACGAAAGGTGGAGTTCAATGGGGTCCCTATTGTGTCTATGTTGTAGACATGGTAGTCAAGAGAGCAATTTGAGTAAAGTTTTTCACCAGAACGCTGCCAGGATTCGGCCAACAAATCACTCTTCAGTGCCTGAGCCATCCAGGCCACATAGATATCTGTGGAATAACACAGGGTGTGGGCAATCAGTGATTCATGTTCCTTCATTTAAGAACAGACTGAAAAGCATAATCAAAATTGTGCTCATTTCACTGTAATGCATGAAGCTGGCCAGAGGGAATTTTGCCCCGTCCCCTTATTTTGACTTTTCCAGAAGTTCATTTCTACTTTTTCTCCTTCTAGAAAACGTGTTACAAGCAAACAGCAGGAAAAAGGGGAAAGGACAAAAAAATTGCAAGTCTTCTTCATAACAAAAAAACCCCAGATGATTCGAACCCCCTATTTCTTCTTTGTTGTTACTGCTGAATAATGGAACATAATTTTCTTGAAAATCTAATTGTTGAATACCTTAGGATGGATCAGACAGCTTTTCTGCTTTGTGGGGCTGAGAGAATATTAGGATGGGACAACATCTTTGCCCTCTGTTACATTTATTTCTGAAGATGTATTTCTTTTTTTTCCCCTCTGAGAGAATATGAATTTAAAAATAATTTATTAATTCATATTTTAAGAATTAATTGAGAATGTGTTATATAGGGAGCGAAAGGTTCTCTTACCATCTATGAACAAGTGTGACTTTGCAAAGTGGAGGAAGGTTTCCCCATGAGCTGACTGGAGCTTGGAGAGGTGGCGCAAGGGGACTGAGGGCAGCCTGGACTTTGCGCAGAGTTTCTGGAGATTTGGGAGATCAGCTTGGAAGATGTCAGGGATGGAACAGCCGTAGATTCCTGGATTATAACTCAGCATTTGCTGGTCTGAGAAAAACCCACAGAAATGAACACATGCAGAATTAAAATGGGTTAAAGAAAAGCAAACAAGAGAGCAAAGTACTGTCTTGGACAGAAGACCTAAATCCTTCTTAATCTTCACAGCCTATCTCCTGGATGAGTTAAGTGTCAAAGTATCTTATTTTAGCAACCAAGAATTTGTGTATTGCTTTGTATTCTGACTGGCCCTGCTGCACAAAGACTGGCTGGGACAGTATGCTCAGGCTTTCCACTTACACCTCATTATTTCTAGCAGAACTGTTAACTGGTGGTCTTGGTCCACTGCCACTTCCACCCATGCTCATCTTCAAGGCTCTCTGCAGCCACAGAACATTCAGACATCATGTGTAAATCCAAACTCCAAACTTGTCTGTGTTTACAGTAGTTTCCAGTCAGTTACAGCTGCCAAACCAAATGCAAACAGAGGAGCTGCCAAAGGGTCTAGTTTGGTTTTAGGGAGAACAGAACTTGACTTTCAGTATCTGGATTGAATTTGCAGAAGAAATCTCTTTTTCTGAACAATGCCCAGCCCAGCTGTAGAAATCCTTGCCATGGATAGCATAAACAGCAAGGGAACAAATGGTGTCATTAGGTGAGTTCATGGAAGACCAGTCCATCAGAAAAATTCCAGTCTTTCTGGCTCAGGAAATCCCTGAACCACAGATTAGCAGAAGCCAGGAGGATGAGACAGAAAAAGCATTAGCATATGCATCTCATTTTTTTTGTCCTCTTCTGCTAAACACATGCCTAGATGTGTTTCCACAAACAGGAACCTGGGTTAGATAGCTCTGAGGTGTAGCCAGCTTAGCAATTTGCACAGTGTGTCTTTCATTAATATGATTTGAGGTTTGTAACTGAGAAGAGTGAAAAAACAGCGTGAAAAGAGTTGAGGAACATGCCAATATGATTTCTTGTAATGTCTTTTGATAGTTCCTTCTCAGGATTCCAGTACCAGTTATCACTGCCAGATAGTTCTGAATCTTGCTGCTATATTTTGTTGGGTTTTGGAGTTTTTATATATTTAGTATTGACAATTTTTGCGGCAAAGAAATATCTGTGAAAATTCTAGGTGATATTTATTCCATACTTCATATTTCTGATGAGTCAAGGCTACCACTCCAGCTCAAGCAGTGGTTGCCTTACATTTTTAGAACTGCAGATGACTGCTGCTGACTGAGCTATTACTGTTAAAAATTATTAATCATCCTACTTTGTATTTCCAAAGCATTTTGTTTGCATGGACTGAGTCTACTCTTGATATGCACTTGTGACTATTATTATCCTGATGGTCCCACAGGGAGATGAAAACAGAGTGGAAGAGTGAATTTCCCATATTCACACAGGAAATCATTTGATAAACACAACTGAAGCCAAGAATGCTCTTTCCAGGCCCCACTTGGTTTCCCAATGTGACAAAAAAAGGTCAAGAGCAAGAATTTTTTGAGGTGAAACCTCAAGGAAAGCAATCAGAAAGGTGTGATGGGACAAAGGCTTTCTTAGGGAGAAGCTTTTCATACCTATCTCTGTGAACTGATCATACTTGAAGGTTATACAGATGGCTGTCTGTCCGAAGGACTCCCCAGAAGATGGATATCCATAACCATCCTCAGGGCTGGGAGGGAACAGGGGCACACTGTGAATCACCCAGAAGCCTTGTGATTTATCCAAGAGCAGAAATCCTGTCAAAATAAAAGTTACTGCAAATGAATTAAGGAGGAAAAAACCCTGAGATGATAGAGCTGTGCCCTACTTTGGTTTTGCTGCTGCAGATATCACATTTCAATGTGTTAATGTCTACAGTAAGCTGTTCTAGAGTAGATTAATAGACCATAGGAGACACTAATATTGTATTAAAATTACATCAATTCTTTCCTGCATAACTCAAATTGTCATCATGTTTTATTTCAAAAAAACCCTTTTCACATCCCCTTCCTCTGCTCAAATTTTGTCTTCAAGCCTTCCAATGATTTAGTGGTTGTGATCCTCTCTACATTGCTCATCTTTCTTCACTTCACATATTCACTGGATAAGGGGAAACAGATTCTGTCAACACCGTGTCTTCTTTCCCAGACCAAATTGTCCCCCATGGGGAAGCAGCAGAGAGACAGGCTATGCTTCTCCCCTCCAGGGTGGATCATGGCTCCTGAGCTGTGCCCATTGCTGCAGCCTGAAAATACAGCCCTGCAAAATGTGCTCATTTCCACATCAGGCTGGGCAAACCCCATCTACTTCCTCAGGGGAACATTTAAACTCCATTAAAGTTTACACTTATTTACAGTCTCGATTTTCAGTAATTACATCCTACAGTGCTTCCATGATCATGGCAGCAGTTTCTTGTCCCAGAAAGTTTGGAGGGGTTTCTGTTGAGGGCATCTTTCCCTACACATCTTGTACTGCTTTGCCATCAGGCACAGGATGGTGTTAAAAGGATCTGTATTAATTTCAACTCTTGAAACAAAGAGTCCATAAGCCCCTTCACCCAGGCATGTGAAGCCCCATAAGATGCTTCACACAGCACACACAGCACAGGCATAGCAAAACCAAAACAGAAGCTGCAGCATAGGAAACGACAAAAAACACACACCATGCAAATCACTCTTCAGTTTTGCTTTAGGCAGGAATTTTAGATATGCAGATAGACAAACAGACAGACAAGTAGATGCTATCCACAACTTTGGAAAGGAAAAGATAGTTGTTTGGGACTCTCTCTGCACCTTTGGTGTGTCCAGATTTTGACCCTTTGGAGCCTGGTTCAGGGATCTCATCGTTGTACATGGCATATGCAGCGGTGTTCCTCTGCAGGGAAACACACATTTCTGAAACATGACATTCAGTAAAAGGAAGGCATTTACACAAACATCTACTGGGAACAGAGGAAAGAATTCAGGATTCCTCTGTGTGAACATCACGAGCCTAATCCTGCTCCCAGTTCAGCTGACAGTCTCTCACAGACATCACAGTGAAATAAACCCAGAGACTCAGCATTAGGGCCTCAGGTGACATGAAGTGGATGTTCTCTCATCACTGCAGTAGCCCTTTCCCAAGGGAATATGCTTGCTAAGCCAGTTTACATGGGTTTAGTGGGTCCTTGCTTGCAAAGAAGTTCTGCTCTGTTTTTTGGGCCTCTCTGATTTTGCAATCAGATCCAGTAAAAATATTTGCTGAGTAAAAACAGACATGACAATTGTTCCTACAAAGGGCAAGCAATTAAAGCTTTTTTGCAAAATATTTGCATATGGCCACACCTTATTTCCCCTGAATAGAGAACTTCAAAGCAGTTGGGACATACCTCCCCTCCCAATGTACTGTGAGCTTGTAAACAGTTTATTACAGCTACAGTAAGACTGGGGATAGGATAGTTTTCTGGACTGCCAACATTTGAGTGACTTCTGGGAGTCTCTTCTACATACAAATTGATTGCACCCTACCACAAACCCACAGGAGAAATGCAAAGACACACCCAGGCTCCCAACAATACTACATAGATGGGAAAAAATAATTATAGGGAGATCTTGTGATATTTTACAATCACCTCACACAAATGTGAGGTGTCTGAGTATGGGAGCAAAAAAGGTCAACAAGGAGCATATCACTGCTGGAGCAGTTACAGCGATTTCAGGGGAATGATGAAAACCCAGATTTGATTTGAGTCAGAGTATGAAACACATGCACATAGGAGGGCTTAGGACGAGTGTCTGTAACAATTACCACTGACCTTGGTTTGAATTCACAACTTCAGATGTTGCTCAACATTAATTGCAGAAAAGAAGCCAAAGGGAGAATGCACAAACACTCTTTTTTTGATGGACAATAACTATAGGAAAAGCTTGACTAGAAATTAGAAGTTTGAGAATTATTCCTAATTGTAGCCAAAACTGCAAATAATCTGCCCAGCTGTCAAGGTGCTCCTGCCCTCTATGTGTTTTAGCAGATCTATTGGTCAGGCCTGGCCTTATGTGCTTATTTTGGCTGCTTTCAGGTAATCTGCATATAATATCAAGTAACCACATTAACAAAAATGAGATGTCACTTGCCTTGGATTCATACGTCTCATAGAGCTGCTGCAGTGTTTGTCCCAGAGCACCCTGTGTCATGTTGATGAGGTATTTACCAAGCTGCCACTGTGGAGCCAGGGCATCCATGTACAGGTATTCCAGCCCCAGCATGGGAATCTCTCCTTTGGCATGTTTTGGCAACTTGTAAAGAGCAAACCTGGAACAGCAAAGAGCAATTGTTCTTTTACCACCACTCCTGTTGCTGTGGCCAGACTGCTGTTGGTATCCCTGAAGAATCTGAGGTAGCCTTGGTTGAGTTCATGAAATCCCTATTGCTCCTGGTTCTGGTAAAGGATCTCAGGTTCCAAACCCAGTCTAACATTCCCCCAGGTCAAAAAATTTATATATTATATAAATATGGCTTTATATGAAATAGATAAATTAGATAATTTTTATTGAAATAAAAAAATGGATTATATTGTGCTTATATGTATCACAGTCACAAAAAAAGTATAAAGCAAAGTGATAAAATGTAGTTCCAATCCTACCTTCCATAACAGACTTGCACTCTGATGAACTGTTCCAGACTTGAAATTTTCAAACCATTAGCCAGGAATACAAATCTCTTCAAAATTGTAAAGTACTCAATATTGTCAGTAAATGGCTCAGTTCATACGATGCTTCCTGATAAGTAAACAAGTTTTTCCAGTGTACAAGTCCATGGGATTAATCACAATGTAATTAACTCAGCCACTTCCTCTGAGGACTGTAATTGAGTAATTTGCTATTAATGTCAACAGTAAGGACTGAGTGGCATTATTTTCAATCTATATTATTTAACAAAAATGCAGCCTGTGCTTAACCCCTTAAGCATATCAGGAGGAATAAACCTTGCCCAGTTTACTTACAGCCTCAAGTTGGTCACAAAAGACATCTCCAAACACAGGTAAGAAGTGGCAGGAAAACATTTTGCAAGAGAAGAACATTTAATCCATGGGAAATATACATGTACAGGCAGGAGAAAAACATACACCAGTGGTGGTCCTGGTAATCCACCTGCATTGCCACTGACTGAATGATCTCCCTGAAGTATCTCAGGAGAAGTAATTTCTGATGACAGATCACAGAGAAGAAAGTGATTGATGTAACTAGGCTGGGGAGAGTGCTCTGTGCCTATACATGCAACAAGAGTCACAACAATCCCTTTATTTGAAATAAAGATTTGAAATGAAGATTTGGAAAGGAGAGGAATAGCAGTAGTTACAGGAGTAAGAGCTGATCCAGGAATTAGTAGATGAAGCCTTTCCAAACTACTTTGACACCCACTGAAAGATTTATGCTCGGGAAGTGTTTGCAGCCTTGCATCTGACAAATTCACCTTAGCAGGTATGCCTGCAAAATGCTAGTCACTGAGCTATCAGGAAACTGCCTGCCACTTCCCAGTGGATACATGTGTTGGCTCTTTTCAGAATCCCAGCTGACTGTATTACCAATTAAAGTTGTACAAAATCTTTACTGCTACTCATGCACAGTAAATTTCTCAAGAACTTAGGCATTTGTGGGAGCAGAGTAAAAGTTATTTTCCTGAGAACCAAGAAAAAGCAAATCCGCTTAGACCGGATTAGCATTGTCACATTGGTTGTGACTGAACACAATGTACAAGCAAGGATCACATCTTTACTTCATCCCTTCCTCCCCACATCCTCAAAAAAAGCCCAAACAAACAATGTGCATGGTGCCTTCAGTCCTTGACTCACATTTCTCAGAAAGCATAGTTTTGGTTTTTATTTGCAGGGAAGGCTTCCCACAGAACACAGTGAGTTTAGATGAATAAAGGAAAGAGTCTGCTCTCCTCAGAGAGCTGATCCTATGGCCATTTGCTCTGGCAGTCCCTGTGGGAGGTGCAGTGAGGATTGTGGGATGAGATCCCAGTGAAATGAAAACACAGCAGAGACTTCTGCCCGCCCAGGTAGTGCGTGTGGGGAGGAGCTGCCAGTGCAGCTGGAGCACAGATGGCATCAGGTCAGATAAAGCAAGTGATTTCTCTGGTTCAGTAGCAAATGAAGACTGTGTGAATACTGAGTAATCATGGAATACTGCAGGATGAGACCGCTGCATAGCAGGAACTCACATAAACCTCTTGCTAACTGAAAATAATGCAGTATTGTTTGTTTGAAAGGGCATTGACATCTTTTGCTTAAGAGGAGGCTCTCCTCAGCAGTTTCAGTTCTGCTTCTCCTGTCAGCTTCGTAGCAACCAAATCCAGAATCCAAAGACTGACTCTTTCTCCTCAGTAAACCAGGATGACCCCAGCAGACAGGCAAGTTTCTCTTCTTTTGATCAGGGCATATGAAAAAAGAAATCCCCCTGTCCTACCTGCTAAATTTGTGAAAGGGAACATGGATTTGCCTGTGCAGACCCCCAGGTTCCCTCCTGGAACAGGCCCCACGTCATTGGCATTCACACAGAGGCACAGATGAATTACTCCTAGCTGCAAAAGAATTTCTCAGAAAATTTTAATACCAAAATTGTCTTCATTTAAATGGACGTTTGTATATATATTGGTCCGTGGTGTTTTTTGTTTGTTTGGGGTTTTGTGTTTGTTTATTTTTCACAAAGAAACCCCATTCTGCAAGGAACAATTCCTGTTTAGGGAGAAATGAGTATCTCATACCTTTAAGTGAAACATCTCCGCGTGTCATAAGTTCCTGGGTAGCTGCACCAACTATGACTGATTCCTGAAAAATTACATTATCCAGAAGGGCCTTGGCAAAGGTGACAAGTCATAGGGATGGATTAGACCCTCACACATTTGATACTTTGCCAACAGAGCAAAGACAGCTTTGTGCTCATGCCTGTGCTGTGAGGAGCACCAGACTTCCCTGCAGTCAGCTCTGTGTGCAAGGAAAGGGATGTGCAGACTTCTTCAGCACTTGTATCCAAATTAATCCTTGTTCACAAGAAAAACATTTTTCTTTTGGAATTGGTTGATATTTATCTTCAGGAAGCTTATGTGCTCTTTTTAAAGAGCCCTCATTTCACTTTTTAAATCTGGAGTGGATATTATGCAATTGTACTTTGTGTCTTTTCATCTCGAAAGCGCATTAATCCAATTAATCATTTAACACCCGAAGCTGGGCTCGCCGCTGGCCGTGGGGTGGGCACGGAGCGACTCCTGCTCCAGCCACGGGGCACCGGCCACGCTGCTGCCGCCGGCCCTGGGGCGGCTCAGCCTGCGCTGCCCCTCCGTGCCGGCAGCAAGGGGACGAGGCCGCCCAGCCCCCGGCCCAGGGGAGATGCGGGCGCCTTCCCCCCTCCACGGTGTCTCCCGGGCCCGGCCGTGCCCCCGGGGCTGCCGCTGCGAGCACAGCCCTGGCACCCCAACACAGGCTATGTTCCCTTTGGTCATGAGACATGAACGCTGTGTAAAACCGTGATTATTTGATTACCCTGCACTTAGTCATGATGCAGCACGGTGGTTGGTTCAGGGAAATTAAATCAGATTTCAGTAACTTTTCCGAGTTTTTTCAAACACGGCATTCAGCCACTACTCGCAGGCAAACAGCGCTGAACCAAGGATTGCCTTTGCATTTCTTCTCGGTGACCCACCCATGCCCGCGGTTTAATCTCAATGTTTTTATTTACTCACTCAGCATTTCTCCCTGCACGGTATTTACTCACCAATCCACCGTCTCCCCGTGTTCATTCCTGCAGGAGATCTCAGCGGCCCACAGGGGCACGGAGGAGAGCAGTAAGAGCAAGGCAGGCCGGCACCAGGCAGGTCCCGCAGGCATTTTGGTTTCCCGGCTGCGCAGGGCGAGCCCCGAGTGGCTCTGAAAGGAGAAGTTGTGCCGAGTGAGCTGTCAGCTCCTGCCCACGGAGCAGCGAGTACACACACCCCGGGACCCAGCAGCCAGCCCGGGAAACCGGGCCCACAGCAGGGACGGCCATGGACAAGGGCTCATGGGCGCTGCTCCTGGGAAACTGCTCGCCATTTCTTTGGGCAACAAAATGACAAGTTGACAACTTATGTTTCTGACAAAGAACAGGGAAAAAAAATTGACTCATTAGCATATTCATGGTACTCTGCTTAAAAAAAGCTCCAACCTGCAGATACCAACAGCCTTTTTGTTTTCTTTTTAGTGCTCTATGACTGACGTACAAATTTTTCACAACGATTTGAAAAAAACCCTGGTGTTCAGACAAGCAAAACAACACCATTTCCAGCACTGCTGCTCCGCCCAGCCCTCGCAGCGAGCTCAGCCCTCGGCCCGTGCCCGCAGAAATGGTTCCCGGCCAGCGCCTCCAGTCACCCCTGGGAACTGAGCCCCAGGGACTGAGCCGGGGAAACGCTGTGATCTCTGAACCAAAGGAATTGACTTACTATTAGCTAATGCTTTTTACAACTATTTTTAAAGTGCATTAGCATTTTTCTGAGGAACAAACATGTCTGAATTGAGCAATTTCATATCTGATAATCTTTTAGCAACTCACACATCAAAAGCTTCAATTTATATTTTGGTGGGGAATATGCTCTTTCTCCTTTCTCATTATGCCTACATGAAAAGGGGCTGATTTACATTAAAAGTTGTTGATACGGAGTATGGGATATTTCATGGAGAGTCTAGTGCAATGAGCTCTGGATATTTTACCACAAGAGAAATCCTCACAACCTTTGGAGAATTTTGTCACCTTCCTGGTACTGCCTCTCCAACACTGAAAGAGATGTGTAAATGGGGTGTGTTTGACAGAAGCAGGGTAAAACTTAATAACAGGGCTTAATGCAAACAAAAGAAATGATCCCAGAGAAGAGACTCGGTAAAGGTCTATATAGTCAGGACTAATTCACAGATGACAAATGAGAGAGACTAGTTCACTGTGACTCCTGTTCTATAATCTGTCCCCCAAAAAATTTTACAATTTTATCACAGCTGTTACTAATATAATAATAATCTCCTAAAGCATTTTTTCTTTCTGTCAGGACTCTGCAATTTATAATGAAAATATTCTCATTACCACAGGTAACTACAAAAATAAAGGCCATAAGCACTGTTTATGTTTCATTGACATTGTTTCATGACAGCATAACTCAGGCTTCCACTGCATTTCTTTACAACTGCCACGTGTTTTCTTTGCAGATCAACGACCTTGAAGTCCTCAACTGTGAATATGGCAAGAATACAATTAAGTTCCTTCGCCTCCATAGAGAGGGAAAGAAGCATTTCGTTAAAGAAGTGGAAGTGTGTGCACACCTCCGGCTGACTTCTCCTCAGGAGTACCTGGAAGGAAACAATTCTCTTGTGATACCTACAGACACCATAAAGAATATTGTCCTTGTGTTGGCAAAAAAAAATGGGGTATTTTTTTATTTTTTAACTAGCCTTGCTGTTTCTTATGACTTCATTTAGATGTGTTTGCTATACTAACTTTTTATTTTCAATTGGCATATCAGATCACTACCAAAGTAATTTTCAGTGATTTGAGAGTGTTTTCCTCCTCCACTGCTTGTCCTGTGGACTTTTTCTTAGTTTTCCAAAGCCTTTTTTTCTCAAGAGCTAGCACTGTTTTTTGTGGATTTGTCATATAAAGCCATCTCTCTCTTTTTTTTTAAATTTAATAGCCTGTAATCCTGCATTATTTCTATATAGTATTTTTAAACAGAAGGTCTCAAAGTATGAGGCTCCTCTTAATTCTTCTGTGCTCTTATTGCCACCAATTGCAGGTATCATAATGACAATCTGTAGCACTAAATTTCTCCATAATGAAATCCCATCTTTACCCTGTAAATTCAAATTACATTATTAAATTAGAATATTCTATTAATTAGAATATCACCATATCAATCAGAATAATCACAATAAATTATTATTTCAGCATTATATCCTCACAGCATAAGACTCCTGCAGCAGTTTCTCTTAGTCCAAGGACTGCAGCTCACTGTACCACAGAATGGGAGATTTTTGACACAAAAATATAGCTGATATTTGCAGCGTATGCTGCAAGCTGGTCAAATGACTGGGCACAGTGAGCCAAGCTAGAAATAAGAGAAATGTGTATGTAACCACACTGATTCTTCCCAAATACTTAGAACAACCAGAAAAATCTACTTTTGTACATGAAGTAATTGCTTCTTTTAATAATACTGTTTGCTGCCTTAGATTCCAAGTTTAGAAGAATTTGCTATAGATATCTGCAATCACTTCATGACAACATTTTGCCAAGTGGCGTACGTCAAAGCCTACGTTCAAGAAGTACCATGGCAACGTCTGCATGAGGTATCTAAAATACTAATACATTCCATTTGTTTATGCTGTACTCATTCCTCACTCTCTTAGCTCCTGTTTTCAAATTAACATAATATTTATGGCACTTTTACTTACATGTCTGCTCTAAACTGCAGGATGGCGTTCCCCACATCCACTCATTCATTTGTGTTCCTGATGGGATCCGCTTCTGTGAAGCCGAGCAGTGCCGGAATGGTGAGAAAAGAGCTGTCAATGTCCCCTACTGCTCTGTAAATACGTCTGCCAATGAGAGATGAAGAGGGCTTTAGAGAGAGCTACGGGTGTTACAGGGCTTAGGGCACATACAAACTGCTCCAAGCAATATTTTTATAGTGTAATTTTGCCATTCTTGATCTCTGAGACATGGCTGAAGAACTAACACAGCTCACATTTGCATGTATATCCCAAACATGGATGGTTACAACAGCACATCCAGCAGAACTGTTACATCTTGCCACAGGATTTAACAGCCTTCTAAGAGCAAGCAGGCTGCTTACTCTTCTACCTTATCCTATAACCTGCAGTCTCCTATGATCCTTACCCGATGCCATACTGCTGCAGGCCAATTGCCTGGTTTGCAGTAATTTCCAAACCCCTGTCAACATGCCCTGATTTTATTTCTTAGAAAGCAATTTCACTGCTGCAAGCCAGACTAGTTTGAACATCGTGAGCACTCAGGTCTATATGTGCACCATTTTTCACATGAAAATACTTCAGAGCATGCTTACTATTTTTGCACACCGTGCATAAACAAAGCTGTACTTGGCTTATGAGCAGTTTTGTGACACTTTAAAGACAGGCTTTCAAGCTCAGCTGTCTGTCCATGAACTGGTATTCCAAAGGAAGTGTAAAAATTATCTCTACTTGCTATAGCAACAAAAGCCCAAGTTCAGTCTCACTGTGATGGTGTTTTGTTTAACACATCTCCTGGATTACTGGGAACTGAGCTGAGGCCACTGTATCATTTCACACAATGGCTTCAGAGGTTTAGGCATTAGTTCAGTACCTATCTATACTGCATTAATGCAACTTAGAACTATTTCCCATCCTACCCAGAATCAGTGGCAATTTCACCAGTTTCACTTGCAGACAGGACACAAGTTTTTAAAGGTGCATCTGAGCACTGTCCCTGTGTTGAAAGAACAGAGAAGGCCTGTACAAGTCTTCAGTGCCACTTGGCCTCATCTTTTTTAATGTTTCTAGTAATGTTAACTACTGCTGTAGTTTTGGCAGCTTCAATAGTATTGACTGTATTTTCTGCAAAACATTAAAAAACACCTAATAAAAAAAAGAAACAATCAAAAAGAGTCAATACTTTTTAGAAAAGCTGCTGCTCTTAATGTAGATTGTATTAAATTTTTCATCATGATGAAAATTTAGCATGCAATTCTGCAACTTCAGATTCTACACAAACAGAAAGCCTTATGGTTTACTGAAGAAACCACCTTTCCTTGTTAGACTTCTTTTCATGTAGCTCTTTAGTTGTTTCTTTAGAATTCCCTGCCTAGATGAATAATAACCAAAGTGAAGATTTTCAAATCACTTTTATTTTTCTTCTAAGAGAATGTTCTCTATATTTAGCATCCTCCTATGCACCTATCAGCCAGACACAGGAGTTCATTTCTCAGTTAATCCTATCTTTTAACAATTTTCTCATCATGGAAAAAAAAATCCCTAGTGAGGCTTAATAGAATTATTTTTTGCCATTATATCAGCTGATAAAAGGCTCAGAGTTTTTTGGAAACTCAAAACATTATAAGTAACTTAAGGGAATCAAAATTTGTCAACAGAAGACAGCACGACCACAAAAAGCACAGCATGAGCTGTTCACCTTGGAAACTCTCCCTGGGTGCTGCATCCTTTGGAGCGAGTTTCAGGTTGATTGCTGCACATCCAGCCAGCCTTTCAGTCAATCTTTTGTTGCAAGGAGCTCTTTCAAACAAGGCTAAGTATTTGAATATAAGATAAATATCCTCTCCAGGTTCACTGATACTATCTGCGCTGTATTAATACCTGTGTGTCACAGTCTTATACCCAAGTGATGAATTATTCAAGATCTGTACAAACCCCAGAATATCCTGTCCAATGTCAGTCTCTTTTTCAGATTTTTTTAAAGGTTTAGTAAATAACAGGGGGCATTGGCAAAATGATAGAGACACCTCCTTAGACTCATTCAAAACCAATAATGAATATAAACAAGGAAAGAAATAGATAAGATACAGTTTCAATAATATCCAGTCAACAGAGCAGTTTAAAAACACCCAAACTTCTAAACAACCATGCAATTTAGAAATGTCTACCATGGTGGAATTTCTTCTAGTATGAATTCCTTCAAAGACATCATTTAAAGACAAAATTTGTCACTCTTCCAAATGCAAGGCAGGATTACTATGCACTTGACATATTCAAGGACTGATTTTGAACTAGCTAGTGTGAGCACCAAGAGCAGCACAAAATCAGCAGCTTGGGCTTCAGCCACTGACTATCTGCACAGGCCCTGAATGAGCCTGCATGCCATAAAGTCTCTCTTTGCTGAATCAGCTTTTTGGCAGCTCTGTGAAATTTTCAGTTACCATCGTGGTGTGCTCTAAATGACTGACTGCTTGACATTGAAATAGCTGCCGGTCAAAAGGTGTGTCAGAAGAAAAAGTTCATGTCACAACTACTTGGTCTTTAGAAGACAATGATCCACCCATGCAGCAGTGATCCTCAACCGCTCATTTTATAAATAGTGGCTAAGAGCAAAGCCTCTGTCAGTTTGCACCTGTGGGTGGTATCTGTATCAGTGCCAGTTCCTGCTCATTAGCTGAACTGCAGGGATTTGCATTGGCTCCTGGCTCTCATTCTCAGAGATACAAAACTCCCAACAGGATGGATATCTAAAGCAAATTACTGACCAAGGCTCTGTCTTTATACAGAGAATGTTTACATTTGTCTGTGTTCTTGGAAAAGGCACCACACCTCTTACTGTACATCCCAGCACTGGTAGTCTATTTCATTTCCCTTTAGTAAACTGGCATCACCATGAACCAACCCAACACATGTCACAATTCAAAGCAAGTGAGATTAAAAAGTCTATCCTCAGTTTTCTTTAACTGCAGATCACTGGATGGGATTCTCCGTTTTCTAGATTGAGCCTGGCTCCAGTAGTTTCTGTCTTGTTTCTGACCTTTCTGCCAATATCAGTGTGCAGAAAGTTATTGTCTGCTTTCTGGCTCTGGAGCTGTCAATTCAAGTATGCACCCAAAGGTTTCCTTCTTTGCGTGAAAAGAAGCTCATATTTTCTTGTAATTTTCAATTACAGGTCCTCTGATTGTCTTTGGTGGAATTAAGGACCTGAAACTTATGAAGACAACACAGTCTGGATTTGAAGGCTTCTATAAGAATGAACATACGACACTTCCTGAAAGGCATGACAGGATTCTATGCGGAGAGCTCTTCTGCAAATGGTCATACGGCGAATGCAAGGATTTTGACTTTAACTGCATATGGTATATATTATATCAAATATTAATTTCCCAATCTATACTCATGAAATCCCTCTCAACAATACAGGTTTAAGGGCCAGATCCACACCTGCTGTGCACCAGCCACTCACAGGTCTCAGTGGCAGCACTAAGCTCTTTTTAGGAGGGGTGAGAGGCATGTCTTAGGGGTACTCCTCTCTCTAAGGGTACATCATTGGACAGGATTCAAATTAACAGTTCAGTGTTCAGTGCACTTTAAAAGAACAAAATAATTAATTTGTTAAATAGTTTTAACAAAACCTAGTTGTAAATTGTGTATCTGGCGGGGGTAGGGAGAAAAAACAGAATTTGGGTGACAGGACAAATTGTTCTTCCACAAAATCCCATGGGCTATATATTTGTCAGAAAAGACATGCAAAATATAAACAAAACCCACCCTACAGCAGAGCATTATAGATGTAAGCAGAGACAGCTGATACAAGGTTTTGTAAGAACCTGTGTTACTTCTAGGAAGAAAATCCGAGAATGTATCCTTGAAGCCTTTGCCGGACCACCTGACTGTGGGGAATATTCACGCTCTTACCAGAAAACTGTCAACTGTATCCAGATGCATGTCCTTTCCAGAGTGTCACAGGTATCTTCTTTCCTCCTAATGATGTTTTACTTCAACAATAGTGAATGTTTAATGCACCACTGAGAAGACCAACATGAGACTGTTATTTCCTCTGTCAATTCTAAGACTGGGAACTCCCCAGCTGGGAACACAATGGGGGAGAACATCGCTCAGTTCTTGGCAGCACTTGGATAAAAGTGAAAAGTGTGCTACACATGTTCACTAGATTGCATTTGATCAACTGTACGGTGGTGGTGGCATTGTTCTTTTTTACACAGAGTGAAAAGCCTGCCAAGCTATTGACTGAAAAGGTGCCCTAATTCATTGTCTCATCCATTTTTGTGGTTTCAGGTGCAGATCATAGAAGTCGTCTTGAACAACACTTTTTATAATGTTGTAGATATGAAGAATCTAGGCTTGACCAATGACAAAGAAGTAAGTAAATGCTTCAAATACAACTTGACTGCCCTCTGTAGAAATACTCAGCTTCAAAGCATAGCAGCAGTTCTACATAAAATAAAGTGAGCAAACTTTCTTCTCCCAGTCCCACTACAAGCTCCACATTACCTCTAAAAAGACTTAACACTGATTAGAAAAGGAGGATGAAAAATTGTCTTCCTGTGTTACTGATAAAAGCTAAAGGTCAAGTGCAATACTCAAAAGGATCTGTAACAGACTGTCTCTGAAAAATTATTCCTGTTTTCTCCACTGAATCTCACTCTCAGTTTTAATGTCAACCTGTACATTTTACCCAAGCAGAATGCACTGTGGCATCCCAGGTTGGTCCAACAGTGGATGAGGTACAAGCCTGGGATCAGGCAGAGGGCAAGAGGTAGGGGATGAGATGTATTTGCTCCTCTCTCCACAGCTGCTCTAGCTGCCAGCTAGGTCCAGCTGAAAGTGTGTTACATTACCCTCACATGAAAGAAAAATTCCACTTGACATCGATGTCTATAGTCTGTTTATGCTCTAGTCTCCCTCCAAAGATCTTGTGATTCTGCTACTGTGCTCTCCTATCCTTCCCCTCCTTCATGTGGACATTACAGATCTGCTTTTACCTGTGATAATGTCAGCATCTACCACTGATGTTCATAAGAGAGAGAAAGGGTCTGGGCATGATTTTATAAACAGGTGAATAGCTACATTTTCTGCTGGCACATCCATCTCAAACATAACCTTTGTGTTTGTGCTCATCCCCCTCAGGTTTTGGTTCCAGTGGAAGCTCCTTATGGCTCCTGTGCTTGCACACTTGGCCGGAAGAAGTTTTTTGAAGCACAAAGCCATATGCTGAGAGATGAGAAGAAATGTCAGTTTGGACTGGCAGCTGCCCAGGGAAACTAAACCTCTTGGCTATTCTCAACCTTCCTGATAAGCTTAATAGCATGGCTTTCCTATCAATGTTTACTCCTTATTGGCCTCTTCTCTTCCACTGCTGAGTACTTTTCCCTCTATGAACTCCTGAACATGGGATTTATGAAGGACCCTCAGGAAATCAGAAATCAAAGTCTGTCCCTGAATTACAGTGTCATTTTCAGACTGAAGTGCCTTAAGCTCTTTGGAAAATCCCAGCTGGAAACATTATAGTAAATTAATTTTTAAATTAGCTATTCCCAGACCTTTTAATGAAACAATTAATTTGATGTCTGTAACATGTTTTTGACATGTAAAATCAGGAAATCTCTATATTCTCTTATACAATATTTCTTCAGTAAAATGAATATACAGGCACAAGACCCTCTGTTTCATTGACATAACCTGTCATGACCCCTTGATGCCACACATATCTACAGAGCTGAGGTTCTGACCCAGTGACTGAACAGGGAATCACTCAGAATCAGGATTTCTTTGTGCAGGAAATGAGAAACAGAAAAAAAGAAAAAAAGCATCTCTCATATCTCCTTTGTGGTGTGAATAGTTACGGCTGTTGACTACTTTCTCTGCATGTATTCTGACTGCATGACTGCTGCTGCTACTCATCAGACTATCGTTACTATAGTACTTCACAATAATCACTGAGGTGATTTGAGGGTTTGGGCTATCTCTGTAGGTTTAATTAAATAGTTTTCTTTAGTCTAATAATCTTATCATGACTTCTGAGCAGGCAGGAGTCAACCTATGTAGCCCTATTACATTTGGGAGGGGTAGGGAGAAAACTAGACAGGTAGATAATTATTTTATCTGTCATATTTTACTTTAGTTACCCCAGGTGATAGCTTTTAACAGTGAGATAATACAGTCAATGATTCTCATCTCATAAACTGTGGCTACCAGATTTGCAACAGGAATCCTGCTCAGCTTCCAACAGCTTCTAATCCTTGCTCTCATTTTCTCTGAGTGCCATTTTCACAGACTCCATGTGACAGAATACAAATGGAATGAGAAGTGCCCAAAGTAACTTCTAAAAACTGCAGTTAAGTTGCCTTTGTGTCTCCTGAGTTTGGCATACATGCAGCATTGCTCTGGGTACAATCATTAAATTCACAGGCACCAAAAATGGGGGAGATGTCCTGCTCTGTGGGACATTTTGAGGTGCTTTGCAAGATAGAAACTTGCCTTGATGAGCAGGGCATAACAGATGCAAGGGAAGAATGGTCCACCAGCCTGAGCTATCTCCTGAACAACAGGAAAAAATGACACCATGGAGTGAAGCTGTCCCAGCTATGTCGTTCTCTGGTCACCAGCCAATTCTGAAAGCTTTATTTACAGCACTTCTGGCTTTTCCTGGGGATGTTCTTGCTTACCTTCTTAGATTGTGCTGTATTGTAGTTGTGGGCTTATGTCTTGCTACTTCTGTTACTTCTAGGTGCTTTTAATTTATTAATGTATCTCTTAAAGGCAAATAAAGAGCAACATCAAAAAAACAAACTAGCTTTTGACTATTTACCACTTATATATAAATGTGAACATTCTAAGTAAAAGAACTATTTTAATGTATCCAATTTCACCTCAAGAAGTGACCAATCTTCCAAATGACACTTCAAAAGACGAAAAAAATCTTCCTGAACATTTCAGTATTAACCTCTTTCTGAAACAAGGCCGATTGCACAACCCACTTCCTTTCTACCTTATAAGAAATTTATTGCATTAGGCACAAGGTTTCTTTCATTACTCTTTGTGCTTCATTTGTGGCCCTGCAAGGTAATGGTGGACTAACCTCCATGGCAGAATGAGGACACAAAGCAACGAGCAGTTGTTTACTGAGCCTTTCCTGTGGCAACAAGCACACACTGACTCGTTCAGTGTGGTTTGTCTAAACCTCCACAGACAGGCAGACATTCTCTGTGTTTAGAGCATCTCAGTGCAGCTCCATGCAGCACTGCAAACCTGAGTCACTTACGTGGGCAGATCGCTGCTAAAGAAAGCACTTAGGCAATCGGAAGCAGCCCAAATTTCCCATATGGCAACTAGATTAAGATAACAGTGGCACAAATCATTCTTGAAAATGTGAGTTAGCCAGACTCACTTGGGCCCGAAATCTGACCAAATTCCCATTGGCTTCATTAGATTCAGTCTCCACAATGGACTTGCATTAATTTCATTGAGACAGATGTTTTTTTCAGTTCCTGTCCTCAGGAGCTATTCAAGTTGCTCACTGCGTTTTACTCAGAAGCAGCTGCGATGCTTTGCTGACGACATCACACTTGATGAAAATGAGCAGCAGCTAGCAGATTGTAAAACTGCTGCTTAAAATACAACTTCTTGCTTTAAAATACAACATGAACCTTGCTGGTCCTGGGCTACATCCCAGTCGTTTATAGAGGCTGAAGTCCCTACCAAGAAACAGGGTATTTCAGGTGCATAAACATATTATCTTTTTAGTCTTTGATTCTTTCCCATCCTGTTTCTGTTCAATTCTGGTAACTGCCCAGGACACTCCAACACAGCCCACCTCAGCTGCTCATCATGCTCCACACACAAGCAATGTCACACAGATAAAATGTACCAGCTAAACTCATCAGCCAGCACCTAAACCAGAGAGCAGACGTCACTGTCAGGGTCAGCACAAGTCATCTGTCTTCCCTGACTGTATTATTCTATAGATATTTCTACCTGCTTTCCAATATACATTTAAACCTGCCAGTTTTTACTAACTATTACAGCTACTTTTTTTTCTTTCCTTAAAGTTGTCTTTTTCCTTTCTTAATTTAACCTTGCTTTTATCAAGGGTACATAATCCTGACTCTATGTTGAGCTGAGCTATTTAAAGTGACCAAAACTGTTTCTGGCTAAAAATCTCAAAAGAAATACTTCTGAATTTAGAATTCCACTATTTTTATACATACAGCAATCAACCATATGCCTCTTGGAAAGTACACAGGTGTATTTAGAAACAAATGTTTCCAGTTATTGGATCAAAAACGTCAACTCACATGTCAGCTGTAATATAAAATGCTGAGAGCTTCACCATTCATAGCAGACTGAGAAAGACACACACATGTACCTGAGTGCATGCATGCACATGCACACACATATGTGTATAAAATACGTGTATAAATGGCACTTACTAGATCAGCTGATGTATGACTATGGCAATCACATCAGAAAAACCATGATCTGGGGTTTGTTGTTGCTAAAACAAACAAAAAAAACCCCAACCCAAACAATACTGGAGGAACTCAAAATTAGATGAATGAGGGAGGAGAGAAACCTTTGATTGAGAGGGAAATACAACAGAAACCAGAGTGCCTGACTACTGTGGAGGGCTCCTGCCACTTTTCAGGTGTGGCTTTAGGAATGAACTTCTACATTACATTGGACTGAAAAAGAAAAGAGTTCAAGTTCTAACGGTCTCATACTCCTGCAACGTTTTCAAATCCTCTAGACACACATATATCCAGGTAGGAAAGCCCAGGCAAACTGGTGTGTGTTATTCATGCAGAAGGGAGGAGCAAATTTGAGGACTGTCCTTGTGAAACAGGGCTGCTACACCCAGGCACATACCCATTTCCACTCTTCTCTCCCCACAGTTTGGACACCAGCTTGTGAACAAACTCAGCCACAAGTTCCTTACTTTGACTTCTTTCCACCGTCCACTAGGACAAGACAAAGCCATGTTACTCTTGAATCCAGAAGATCAAACGATGCAAATGATGAGTCTTCCCTCCCTCTTCTGATAAAATTTAGCTGCTAAAATCAGAGGCATCCTCAATATAGTAAGTACCAAAGAGTGTACTCTATAGAGGGGCAGCTGGATTATAGCAATCAGCCAAAAAAGAGAAGAGAACATTCTGAGATGAATGCAAGTCTGCCAGTGCCAAGACATTTGCCTCATCTGCCTTATCAGCAGATCAGCTGATGATACAGCAGTTGTAACTGCTCCTTCAGCAAGGATGCTCATGAGTGCAGCATATAAATACAACAGTGGTCGCCAGTACTCACCACCAGCCTTCAGCAGCAATGAAACTCACACATGAAGACCAAGAACCACTTACAGTTTTCAAGGTGGCCCTTGGGCTCTCCAGGTGCCTGAGGTTGCATTCAAATTGATAGCAACTACCAACCACTGTTGTTCTGGGAATTGAACATACAGTGAAGATCAAAACAAACATCACTAAAATCAACTCCCTAATTATCGGGGCTAAGCAAAAAGTAATGTAATGACCTTGTTACATTATTAAAGAGAAGACGGACTTTCCCAATAGGAATGAAAGCTACTTATTAAATCAGTCTGCCCATTCTTCCAATGGAGACTGCCTCTGCCAGTGGGCTAATGACAGCCACTGTGCTCAGCATCCCCCTGGGGAAACTGCTGTCCAAAGCGAGCAACACAGAGGTGATGGAATGGGACATGGGTGAGATCTCCTGGAGGACATCTCCAAGCACCAAGTTCTCCCGTTTGATGAAAAAGCCAATCCATTGCCTGTGTAAATTGCCCAGTGTGAAGGAGAGAGTAGAGCAGACCCTCCTCTGCAGTGCTCCACTCACCCTGCTGCTTATGAGCCAGTGATTGTTACACTCTCCATATGCACATTTACAGTCATTTCATTTCCCACATGACTTTTGGGCCAAAAGTCATTTCTAAAAGAGAAGGAACTGCTGTTCTGACTTGGAAGTAAAAAAACAGAACAAAAACAAAGTAAGGTAATACTTTTCTGGTCCTACTCAGACCCAGCCTTTAGATTTTGTACACTATTGTCATTAGAAAAAAATGAGCAATAAATTTGCAGCTTTTCCCAGACTCGCAGAAAACAAGACCCTGATTTTAAAATAACTGTCACTGTAACTTAAGTGCGACGGTGGAAAGAGGATTGTTGAAGACAAAAGATCAGTTAAATGCTGATTTTTAAAAAGACGAAGAGTGAAAGGATTTAGTAGATTTTGAACATGCTGGAAAAAGCAGGGAAATGAAGAAAGAGTTCATTTAGCAATTAATCCCTGACAGTGACAGCCTAATGAGACATTTTGCCAGGGCCATTTCTAACCAGGAGTGATGCATGGGGGCCTACTCCCTTTGTTACAGCTGATGAGTCTTGTCTTATGGGCAATTATATGGGCAAAGAATCTTATACAAACTGATCAAATGCAGCACATTAGAACAAACTGGGAACAATAACATACAGGGATGGGAGACAGCAGCAAGTAGTCAGAACAATTTTTTCTGGGTTGAGAAAGTGATCCTAGTAGATAGGCACCACCACAGATCCCATACTTTGCTGACAGTTGCCTTACATGTGCTTTATATGTGGTACTTGGCTCTGTTTGGATGCAAAGAGAACATGCCATGTTGTGTGTCCACAGACTGAGAGGAGAGTGACCAGAGCTGATGAACAATTCCAATATATTTCACACCCATCATACCAGAAGAGACATATTGTAATGCTTTGAAATAATTTTAAAACTGTATGAAAAATCCTGATAGATATGCACTTCTGATATTAGGAGAGAGGAAGGACAGGGCAGACTTTGGCTGCAGCATGACTGTTTTTGTGCTGACTGACAGCAGGGGAGGGGAGCTCAGCCCTGCTTTATTCCTTAAAGTTGCCTCCAGGAGAAGGGCACTCTCTAAATTGTGATTCAGTGTGAAAGCCAAGACCATCATCACACTCACCCCCTGTATCAGCTGAGCAGTCAGGCTGGCAGCTTAACCATCACCCAGGGCACAGGCAGGGCTTTTAAGGAAGAGGGACTCTCTCAGCTGCAGGCACATATAAGGGCATGATTTAAATTGGATTCCTGCATAGCTCTGCGACTCAGAGCTGCAGTACTGACATGGTATCCAGTAATGCCTATCAGTTGCTTCCTCATCTCAAGAGCAGCTGTGTTTTCTGCAGGAGGAATGGTAGCTAAAAATAATCTGGCTTTGATTTCCTCTTTTAAACCCTTCAGTCTCTTAAAAAGATTTTTTTGTTCTCCCAGAAACAGCAAAGAGAATGTAAGAGACAAAACCAGAACGGTCAACTGCACAAAGAGAACAGCAGCATTAGAAAGCTCAAAGAACATTAAGAAATTACAGTAAAAATCAGAGACAGTAAAAAAGTTGTCACAGTTTTGACCAATATTTTTCAAATTCCCCTTTGCATTTGCAACGAGATTTCTGTTAGGCCTTTACTTGTATGACTCAGTGGTCTGAGCAAAGGGGAAATAAAATCTGGATGTTTCTGAATGCAATTCATTGGCTCATTAAACATTTTAAAAGAAAGAACTTGGTTCAGTAGTCATCAAATGCACTCTGATGTCTGCACAGTGGAGATTTTTGCTTCCTCTTGGAATAAGTAGGTTTTACTTCAAATCCTGTCTTCCATAGGACCACAAAATGTAAATCTCACGCCAAACATGCAAATGGAGAAAAAAAAGAATATTCAATTAATCCTTCAGTAACACAGCACTGTGCATTCTCATGCAAAATAGTTCTACAAATACAGTGCTGGTTAGCATGTCCAGACTGCTTTCACGATCCTTTTCATAAACATACCTAATTCTATATTAAAATATTTAGGAGTTACATTATGATTTTTAAATTGCAGTCCAAAATTAGCCAGATACAGCCTATAGCTCAAAATTCCCCAAGGCAGGGTTGATGATCTCCATTTGAATTTTGTCTTCCAGCAGAGCCCTACTCCCAACAGCCATCTCTGGACATGACCAAACTATAAATAAAATCATAAACAGAATTCAGACCGTGACTTACAAACCTGTTGCTAACAGACCAATACCTGAAGTAACCTCAGTACAAGGGACAGATAAAGAAATGATGAATACATCTCTATTGTCTCAAATTCCAAATAAATAAATTGTACCACGTAAAGGTTAGGAAGAATCCAGTAAAGCATGCTGCTGTATATATTTATGCAATATAGCATATACCATGAGCTTTACCTATGGCATAGCTATACCATGGCTTTGTGCCTTCTCTCCCTTCTCCCTTTAACCAGTAACCACTTGCAGGAACAGCCACCTCACACTTGGCCAAGGTGAAGTGAAGACAGGCCACTACCTAGGCAGGAAATTGCAGGAGTTTCTCCTTCCTCTCCCTGAATCCTGTCCCCACTTGGCAGAAAGCAGCACCCTTCTCCCTTCCCAGCTGCACCCCCTGACCATTTCCTCCCACACCAGATCCACTTTCACCACACTCGTGCTTATTTCCCACTTCCTTGTTCTTTTGCTCAGCATCACTGATGCAACCCCACATTCCCCATTTCAGGGGTCATGACAAAGCTCTCTGGGCCAGAGGGGATGGTGAGCCCAGACAGGGCTTAGCACCATCTGTGAGCTGTCTCCCAGACATTCTGGGGTAAACTGACCCACCCTGTGTACCAGAGCCAGCAGAGCAGCTCCACACCACTGACAGCTCCAGACAGGGGTAAGGGAAATACAGATGTTACTGGTGAACTGTGGCCAGGGCTTCTCCTTCAGCAGTATGTAACACCAGAGAAGAAAGAGGAAGAAAAATTAAATCTTTAAATATTATGGTAGGTGATGTTAGAAGTAACCACAAGAACATAGAATATTAAGTAGGTTTTGGTACCTTTTTAATAGGAAAATGGAGAAAAGGAGCTCCAGTATACCACGACTGAGAAAGTAAAAGATCTATAAAGTAAACTGAATCCAAACATAAGCAATGTTTTATTGGGATATAGCAAGCAACCTATCAAATAGGGAACCAGTACAAACAGATTGAACATGACTCTCTTTTAACAGAGATGTATGGCGACAAGACAGCTTCTTCAGTTTTTAAAACAAGTATTCAAAGTGTTAAGTAAAGCATTAAAAAAATCAATCATTACAACACCAAAGACAGACAATATTAAAAATGTGCAGAATTTTACTTTTTACAAATTTCTGCATAATGTTAGAAAACAATCATAAATTAAAAAAGGAATAAAATGGAGCTTTTTTGTTTGCAAAGCAACACAAACCTTTAAAAACCGACTATATTTTACATAGGACTACTATTAAAAACAGGTGAAAAGCTGAAAATTTAAAGGACAGCAAAAAATACACAACCCAGTTTCACCTGTCAGCAACACCTTCTGCTATCGAAGGAGTTATGTTAGTTCTATGTACAGCTTTAAACATTGCAGCATACCACGAGTAAACCTTAATAAGGTCAAAATAGGACCCTCTGCAAAAAAGGGTGACTTGGCAAGTGTCAGTCCCATCCTGAAATTATAAATACTAATAATTTTAGTAGGTCTTTAGTGTAAACCAATACCTACTTTAATTGGTTCCTCTCTCTAAAGATGCATGTAAACTTTGGGGTTGTTTTTGTTAATTTTTTTGGTATCTTAATTAATGAAATCAAGAACATGTCTGGCTCAAAAATGAGAATGACATACCTCCCTTTTGTTCTGGATACAGTGATGTAGCTATCTCAACATGCTCATTGACACTTCCTAAAAGAGAAAATCATTATGTACTATGTAAAAATACACACCACCTCTCTCAGCTCAGACTCAGTATATAGTATATTGCCAGCTCTATCCAATAGGATATATATTCTAATTTGGTTTAAACTCTTAATAGATATATTCTCTCTTTACAAAGTTCCATCACATGAAACCAAATGCTTATTTTTCCTTTGAGGCACAGCATGACCCCAATTAGACAATTAGCTATAAAGAGTTGTTCTTTAGATGTTGTGTCTGTAGAGGTTTTACGTGATATTCATAGATTTTCAGCGCAGGCCCCAGTTTTAATGAAAGTCCAGTCAGTACATCATTTCTTGTCATCAACAGTAATGATTTGCCATCAATTTCCTATAAGAAGAATTAAAGAGGTGAAAAAGACAAATATACAAATCTAACAGATGAGAACAGTCATGCAACAAATGGAATACTACTGTAGAGGATCAGTGAGAAAAACAGTAGCCTTGATTTTCCTGAAACCATCTTCACAGCTGCTAAATTCCGCTTGCTGTCTGCTTTTCAAGTGCTCACCTGTGCTGACTAAGGCATAAATACTATTTAGTCAAGCACAAAATCCAAATGAGCCTAATTTCAAAATTCCCTCCTTGTAAACCTTTTTCTAATTAATAGGTACAAGCGAAGAATGCCTAATTATCAGCCATTAAGGGAAGGATACTCCTAAGAATGCAGCTTATGAAGTGCATTTTGGAATTACTGTTGACAGCAATATGCAAGTTTAAACTAGTGAATATCTGCTAATAACTTCAGGTGCCTTCTTTAAAAGGCCAACCTTCCCATGCATTCTGTGTAGGAAAAAAAGGAAAAAACTCATGCAGTCAGAAATTTTAGAAGGGCCTAAGTGGAGCCTGACACTCTGAGTGAATTTCTCTTCCTCTACTTTCAAGGAAGATGAGAAAACCAGCAACTTGCCAGCTTAGGTCTCAATAACCCCTACACACTTTCCTGCTTAAAATACCTCTTGTAAATCACAGATATGGTTGGATTTTTTTTTTTCCACTCAGACCTTGACTTTCTGACCTGTTTAGGTTAGAAATCCTGTAGGCTTTGGAATTTTTTCCCATCTCAAAAACTTGACACATGCTTGAAAACTCCCTCTAAAGCACTTTTAAAGTCAAAATGGAAGAGAAAGAATCCACATCACTCCCTTCTCTTCCTTCTTTTATCTTGGAAATATCAGAGATCCCATCCTTGATTACAATGCAACATGAAAAGAAGACTTCTATTAGAGTTCAGCAGGAATTTGTCAAGACTGATCTCTCTAAAAATTTGATAAAGTTTATCAATACAAAATACGTGGACAAACCACAACATAGTCAAAGATCAGCTGAAAGTGGCATTTAAAAAAAATATCCCCTAGATGTATACAACTACTGATCCCTCAAGGGAGCACAAAGTAACAGCAATTCTAAAAGAAAAAAAAAAGTTTCCAATAACTTTTTACCCAATTATAGCAGGTGCCTCTTTCCAATTACTGTTGAGAATGTTAATGGTTAAAACCAGTTTCTATGCTCTCTTTTCCATTCGTCACAATTCTTTCTGTGGGAATTTTGACACCAGTGAGTGTTTTGCTCATTGCTATGACCGATCTGAAGTTGCCTTTGCTGCTGCTGTTCAACGATGCTATGGAGGAAGAACAGCCTCCAGCTTGGTAGGATCCAAATGGAGTAAATCCAGTACCTGGAATAGGAGAAACTCCAAGAATAGGAAAAAAGCATCTCTTCCTTTCCCTTCTCCTTCCACAGGGCTCCCTGTGTTTTCTAGAAATGGTGGTAACTACTAAGACTTCCACTTAATAGAAAACTGATTCTTTAAACACATCCGCGTAGGAATGAGTGATTACATATTCAGAGTTCAAGGGTTTTATATCTTTGTGTGAGCTGTAAGCTTTACCTCTTTCACTTCCTTTAAGTTTTCCACATTAACCTGCTTCTTCAGAATTCTCACACACTTTTTTTGCACCAGGTAGGATTTTGTATGCTGTGGTGACTTCTCTGATTTCTTCTCTGCTACTTCTCCATTTTCTGATTTTTCAGGATGCAATTTCAATGCTAGTTCTCAACATGTCTTTTTAATGTTAACTGCAGAGAGACTTCTCTGCACAACTCAAGCTAACAGTAATTCCCCACTGTGCCAGGATGACCTGAACACCAGTATCACATCGTCTTCAGCCAATAACCAGGGGACTGGTTAAGCTTGAAGTCCTCCCACCACCCCTTCTGCTCTAAGTGACTGAGAAGTGCAATATTTTACAGTAAGCCAACACAAGAGCAAAGCAGCCAGCACACTCACGTGCCCTTCCATCCCATGGTTCTGCCAGAGAGCAGCAGTGGACACCGGGTGATGTCAAACCCCAGTCTCCCTTGTGGCAAGGCATTGCAGCGAGGCCATCAAGCCACCACTGGGTTACCTGGGCATATCTGGCTATCACAACACAACGGTCAAGAAGCCACATGGGCCTTAAAAAGGTCAGAACACAAGCACATCTTGAGACCTTGTAAACAGCTTCAGTCTTGGAGTAAGCCACAGTCCCCTGTGATTCCAGGGCTCCTACAGAAAGCTCAGGCACAAACTGGTAGGCTGTATTTCTCTGAAGGTGTTCACACCCTCATCCTGCAACTGCTATTCCTCCCTCTTCGGGTATCCTGTGTCCCCAACTTGTTGGCTTGTCTGATTTGTTTGCTGATGTTATGGATTTTTGTTATTGGGCCACATCCTTCAGCTGAATCTGTTTTCATCAGTGAGCTCTTTTGATTTGCTGACATCAGTGGAACTCCAAGAAGGAGTAACAGATACTCATCATACAAGCATCACTTCTTACCAGCACTTACAATAGAGTTTTAATGAAACATTCTGCAACCCTATAATGTCTTCTAATTTTCCCTAAAGTATTGTAAGAAAAATTCAGGACTTAGAGATTTTTTGAGCCACTTGTTTTAGGTGAGTCCAGATGTATCTAGATTCATCAAAAGAAAGTGTGGACTCAGTTATTGCTGTGTAAAAGCTCAGTGTAATGATAGATGTCATGATTACATTCTGGGCTAACTTATTTTGTAAGGAAACCATTGTGCTACCCCTACTGAAGCAGTTCAGTGGAAAACAATTTCCCAGTGTTGTAGGTGAAACTGAATACTTTCCTTTACTGCTTACAATCTCATTCCTCTTCCAGTACATATTCAGGGCAGTAGATCAAATAAAACTAGGTTTCTGGGGCCCAGGCAACTGCAAATAACAGAGGAAAATAGAGAGAGCCAGACTGCAGCTGCATGCTTCGTGCTCTACAGAGAGGATGGCAAAAGGTTCAAAATGAACCTGTCTGCACCACCATACCTGGGAGATCCTGACAAAAAAAAACCCTGCAAGAACACTGTTAAAATTAGTGGTAGCAAATAGTGTAGAAGAAACTGAACAGCACCACTGATAAGAAGTTAGGGACAGGATTGTTTGGGGCTGTTCCTGGTGCAGACAGGGAATAGGCTGGCAAACCTGGCAAGCAGAAGCAGGCACTTGCTGCCCCCCATGCTGCTAATGGAAAGGAGGGGGAAGGAAGTGGCAATGACTTCTGCTGTGCTTATCCATCCCTCAGCTCCTGGCCACATCCTGGTGGCAGCTGTCAGCCTCTCTCTCCAAGGTTTTAGCATAAGGTGAAATTGGCCGTGGAATCAGAGCCACATTTCTGCACATGGCTGTCCTAGCAGAGTCCTCAGTTACCCTACTGAAACCACTTATCCTCATTGCAGAATACCAATAAAGCCTTTACACTACTTCTTGCTGCTTTCTATAAGCCTGTTGCAAACTGATTTGCCAAAACTTGTGAATTAGCCTCACCTTTCTGCTGCACAATCAGCAGTAATTACTGCAGTATTACTGACAAGGCAGCTGTGAGACAAAGAGGTCAAGATATTTGATGGAAGTCAGAGGTATCTGTCACTATAAGGAAGAGACTCCCAGAGGCCACAATTGCTTGTCCTATGTAGTTTTTTTAAGCCCTATTTCCAGGGCTGTTGTGACATGGATGCTGGTATTAAGGAAAGGACACACTCAAATGTTTTCCTTTTTAGCCTGTTCACTCATCTTCAAATTCTGAAAAATGGGTAGCAGCTGCAGAAAAAACCTCTCTGCAACCTGTCAGAGAATCACCCAACACCAGGCTTTTCACCCTCAAGAACAAAGAACTGGATTTAGATAGTTTGTTATATGCATCACTTACAATCAGATGGGATTTCACAGTCATGGTGCTGAAGGTCAGCAACCATGCTATTTCATGTGCAATGTACAGCCTCCCTGCAAAGCTGCCAATAACTTGCACCAGCTCAGCACCTTGGAAAGTCCAGCCATCTATTTTGATAACTAATTACAAGTGTGGGTGACTAATTTCCTGATAGTCACACACAAGCCTACAGACTTTTCTGGGGAGGTGCTGAACTGCCAGTGTGATGTCAGTTACTTCTCTCTGGAACGGGTGGGCTGTAGGCCAAGTAAGCTGACTTCCCAATTCTGCCCCACTAACACACCTTTACCAGCTGCTGGCAGGTGAGTTACAATGGGCCACCTGACTGTTGGGTTCTTTGCTGATCTAATCTACCCAAAGAAGCTTTCCATCAGTATCAGCAGTTACAAGGCCTCAGAAACAAAGACCCAACCTGGTTCTCAGACTGAGTCCTACAGACACGCTGCTCCTCTGCCAACTTAGTGCCAACTTGTCCTTTCCATATTTACTTGTACTGCCAAGTTCAATGCAACACAGCAGCCCCTTTTTCACCCTATGCCTTCAACTCACATGGTTGCTTAGAAGCCCCAGGTTTTATAAATACCCATGTGTGTAATTACACAATACACTAAGAATGAAGGGAATTCACATTTTAAACACCATCCACATTTTAAATAACAAGACAGTGAAAATGAGTGGGTTGTAGAGGGAGACTGAGTTCAAGCCAGAAAATTTGTTTAGATTTCTCACCTTTCTGAATCCAATCTTAAACAAACTCTAACTCTATCCCCAGCTTGCAGAACAAAATTATTACTCAGAGATCACAGTCCCATGCATTGTCACCGAATAACAGAATCAAATCTCACCATTAATGTGGGATTTTCTTTCTCATTTTACAGCATATAACCAGACCTACAGCAAAAATGTGCAATGTGAGAAACTGGTGGCAGTCAAAAGTGTTTGCTAATAGATTTACCTGTTCCTGAAAAGCATTGGCTTGTTCTTCAAATCCAGCAGTTCTGAAATAATTCACAACATCGGTAACAGCCCAGTCAGCAGGATCCAGAGGTCTCCCATTCTCTACTGAACTGCAAAGTGCAAATGCAGACAAGTAATCACTAAAGGTGTGCAGAACATCTGCTGCTTCTTTGTGCATGACTCACGTACATTCCCTCCCTCCTTGTTTCTCCAGGAAAAGTGTTCTTTGGTACACCTCCCCCACCCCAATACAGAACAGTCATTCCTGTTCTTTTACATTCCAAAGACCTGATGTTGGGGAAAACTGAGACACTTCTCCTTTCAGAAAAGAAGAAAGTATATGAATCTTCACATCAGCCAAAGGTAATCAGTTAGGATCTTCCTACAAGTGTGCTGTCCTTGCTGTTAGAGAATGAAAACTGCCATAACTGGGGTGCCAAATTCCTGCCTTTCAAGCCTACAGCGTGCTTTCAGCTATCAAGTACTTAAAGAATTATATGTTGATTATTCTTTACACAGATGAGACTTTACTGTAACATGGCTAGAAATTACTGGTGGCCATCTTTAACTTGCAAAACAACTACAAATAAATTATAAACAGAACTCCCCAACCAAAACAAAAAAGAGGCACCAAATGATTGCACTAAATCTCAATATAGAAAATTTCCCAAAACTGTTGTCAGACTCATCTTTGGACAAATCTATGGACTTTTTAAACAGCTGTGCATTGAAAAAAAAAATCTGTTAAACACAATCAGAATTAATTCCTTCTGTGATTAACCCCAGGTAACTGCTTTCCACAGTAGCAAAAACAACAAAACATTCATATTACTATCCTTATCCTGCATTTCTTTTCCTCAAACTGTCATCGCCCTATCACAAAGACAACCTTGGTGTATCCAAAAATTTTTGGTAAAAACCAGACACATAGTGAGCATTTTCTACTGTAATTTATGAGGATGAAGAGAAAGACACCAAAGAGCTTCTTTAACATGTTTCTCCAACCAGAAGTCCTGAAGTTCATGCCAAATATTTTCCATCCTTATACTTGCTTAACCATAATGCTAATGAAGCAATATCCAAAATGTACAGATCAAGACAGGTGTCAGAATCCTGTCCATTTTCTGGTCTGAAGCTTAGAGGCAGAACTTTGATTTCAACAGCACCAGCTGGAAAAAACCCACAGATTATACTGTCCTGACAATATTTTTGTTCTGTCCTTCAATTTTTTCTTTTCCAACTGTCACCATCTCTGCCTTGCCTGGACTTGTATGTTTTTCAGCAAAATAACTGGGCAAATCAAGGGCTGACCATTTTTCAAAGCAGCCCAATGGAATCTACACACTGCCTCCCATCACTGTTTCTACAAACATTCTTATTTCTACAACAATCTGAGTCCTGGGAAGGAGGACTCATGAAAACAACAATTTTTGCATGTCCCCAAACTCTTGAAATGTATCTGTCAATATGGCAACAAAATCTGGCCACGGGGATCAGCCACAACCTGTGTTACACTGGGCCCTCTGAAAGCAGTTTCTTTCATTTATTCCAGATCTCCCAGCAATGAGAAATGGAGTTTCTTACATTTACTCATCACATAATGACTTACTTCATGAATTGCTTCACTGATTGTGATTACATAAAAACCAACACTCAGCAAAATTGAAAATGAGACTATCTGGCCTTATCCAAGCTGCACTTTTTTCCTGTGTTTTTTTTTTAATCGAAGAATGCCTTTCAACTAAGATTTTTTGGTTATGCACATTCTGAGGCTTAAGAAATAAAATGTGAAAACTGCCACGCAAAATCTGCACATATTTACAAAGCAGCACACGAGGAATTATATTTAAATCTCTGCATTTTCCTTAAGACACAGACTGTCACCTTGAATGACTCATTTTCTACTAGAAAAATAAATAAACAAAATGTCAACCACTCACTTAAAAAGATACTGAATTTCACCCTTCCTAAACAGCAAATAAAAGGTTCAGTCTGTACAAAATCACCTAACTATAATTTGCTTACTTCTCCAAACACTTTAATTTCAAATTAAATATGCCCCCAAACCCTCCTTTCCACAATTTTTTATCTCAGTCCAGCTTTAGTTATATTAATTTTTTTTATTTTTTATTTATTAGTTCATATAGTTTATCTTAGCTTTAGTTTTTCTTGTAGCTCTTTTATCACTAGGGAACTACAACTTGGTCCAGGTCCAGCCCCATCCAGGGCTCAACTGCAATGACTTCAGGGGTTCTACCCCAGCCATTAATTACAGAAAATAACTGCAAGTTCCTGCCTCAAGGAATAGCATCATGCTGGACCTCAAGTAGAGCCAATCTTCACAGCTACAGCTGCAGAAGACTGGAAGGCATGTGGCAGACTGCTGGAGGCTGGCTGGATTTTAACCCATCTACCCACACAGATGCTCATTTGGCTTGTGGACTTTGTTAGTCTCCTCCTCACACTGCTGCTGACATGGCTCTACCCCTTATTCAAGCCAAGGGAATATATAACATCCATGGCTTAGCCATACACTGGCTCGTGCCTGATGTCCTGGATGCTTTAAAATCTTACAAGGACTGGCATTTTGGGCTTCGAAACGAAATACTAGATGCACTGACAATGAATAAGAATTAGACTTGTCTGTTTTTCACCTCTGTCCCTGTGCCTTTATTGCCATCATGTGGCAGAAGCAGCAAGGTCTGAAAGGATATAGCTGAGAACAAACAGATTTTATCCAAGCTATTTATAAGCACTTCAAGTGTCAAATACTTCCTTTGTAGATATGCCCACATATATACATTCATCTAGAAACCACAGCTCCACAGTTTAAATACAATTTCCATCCACTCTAAAAAGGCACCCTAGCAATCAGTTGAGTCTTTATCACCCAAGCCTTGGGGAAAATGATTAAATGTAAACTGTCCCTGCTTCAACTGCCTTCTTTCTCCTCCCACCCCAGAGTGCTCATTGTAGAAACCAGACTGTCAAAGGGAAGGTGGTTTCTGAGGGACACATGATAATTATTCATAGTCACTGAATAGGAAAATGCTCTGTATGTTGGTGTTGTGCAGCCAGCAGCTCAAGTGAAGGGGGAGGATGCTGATTTGAATGGCTGCCATTGGATCTTTAGATGCTTTTCATAATCAGGTGTTTTAGCAGTAGCCTCAAGTGACCATTATTATTTACCTTACTCTAGTGGCCTGGCAGCCTACGAATTGTCACATTTTCTTGAACAGCTTATATAAAAGAGATCTGAAAGAGAATAATGAGGTGCAGCTGCACAAAGTGCAGCAGCTTGACAAAAAAGATTAAGAGGTTACTCTAGTATTTTTCCTTATGGTCTTTTCTTTTTTTCTTTAATATATATACATATGCGTACATCTCTCTCACCATGACTTCTGTAACCCTAAAGCAGCGAGGCCAGATTTTTCCACACAGAATTTCACTTCTCAGATCATAACTTCATTCAGAATTGCTAGTCCTAACCAAAGAATTTCTGACCTTAAGTAAATGCTTACAGAAAAGTTCCTATGCCTTAGTCTGTAGTGTGCCACACACACACACAAAAAAAAAAGCAGTAGAGCAGTACACACCACGTCTCTGCCTTATTCCCACCCTAGGTCTGAAATAAAACCCCAGCAACTTCAAGGTGCTCCAATAAGCAGCCTAAAGTATCTGTTTCAGAAGGGAACTGACACCTAAGTGATATGCTGCTACTGCTTCTCAGCCCTAGACAGGTGGGCTGTCAGCAGAGAAGGGCACAGAGAGGTAACTTCCACACAGGACACTTCTCTCATTAGGCACTGGTTCTGCAAAATCCACTAACAGACAGGTGAGCAGAGGCACAATATTGGCTACAGTGCTACGACCTGCTTTAGTGTCTGGTTGAGAGGAAAAGAAAAGATATACGCCTAACAAGTTACTAGCTTCTATATCTCTTCATTGTTATACAGTCCCACCACATACCACTTTTACAGGCTCAGTACTTTGGACTCTTCTATTTCAAAGCTGAAATACAATGGAATTAATTAAGAACAGGGAGGGTTTGAAATGAGCAAAGATGGAGATGACCACTATTGCCAACCAGATTAGTTCAAAGGAAAACTACAATAAAAATCCATGTGCTGTTTATGTAAAAGGAACTTACTTTTTGACATCCAGAGAGCCATTTTCCTTGTTTTCCATGTCAACAGTTAGCATGGGGAGGATAGAAGTTTTACTTCAGCAACTGATCAATGGGGAGGAAAAAAAAAAAAAAAGCTGTTTTTAATTATTGGTAGTATGACCAGAGCAGCGCAATGTAACAGAAACAATTCTACAGGGATGCAAGCATGTTTCCACTTGAGAGCAACAGTGCAGTCAAAGACTGAGTTCCTTGGAAGCCTGGCAAAGCTGATAGTAGCTAATGAACAAGAAAAAAAAGTTGACCTGTCCTTCAAACACAAGAAATAACTCTTGCCTGAAAATCAAGGAAGGCAATATTACACTTAATCATTTTCACAAGTGTTAAAATTTTGATCAAACTGTATGTATTCATATACATGGACATCGACCTGCAATACATAGCTGGGTATCAAGAAAGCTTAACAGGCCTTCAGTCATCCTGTGATACAGAGGATCCAAACAGATGGAAGATCTTTAGGAAGGTTTGGAAATCCATAGCCTTGTTTTACAAATGTGGACTTGGATACAGATGAGTATGTCACTTATGTCCATTGCGCAAATAAAGCTGGTAAACAGAATTACCCATCGAGCCCCAAAATCCTGAGGCCTAAATCTGTGTGTTACCCATAAGACCTCCATTCCTGCACTAGAGCAGCTTCTTCTATAGGTATGCTACACTGAACTCCAAAAAGGAAAGGAGCACGTGAAGGACACAGGAGAAAATCCAGTTCTTTTCCATCCTTGCAGCACGCTGGAGTACTTGCACCACATAGCTTTTTCCATCACGCCTCAGAACATGCAGAATGACCCAAGCCTTTCCTTTCTGGTCTCAAGTAAGCCATTTCTATTTCAGAGAGCACCAGAGAACGGACCAAGGACTCAGAATGTTCTTGCTGTAGCATTAATGGTTGCCAGTGAAATGTCTCAAAGCTCTGGGAAGTACAGAATAGGGAAATCATGCTCTTCAGCTAAAACTTTACAAAAATAGAGAATTGCAATTAATATTGATGTAGGGGGAAAAAAAAGAGAAGACCCTTTATTATACATGTACAAGCATGTACAGCACCAAGAAAACATTAACAAACTAATCGAAAAGATGCTTCTTCCTGCACCGCTGACCAAACAACTCCTCGCATTCCCTGAAATCACTTCTCGGTTCACCTGAGGTGACTGCAGACGACATCCGCACCAGCCTACCTGCGGAACGCCCCGCGCCGCGGCCGCGCACGGCCCGGAGCCCCCGGGGCGGGCACCTCCCGCGGAGCCCGCGGGCCCGGGCGGCGGGGGCTCCCGGGGCTCCGCTTCCCGCGGCTGCACCGGGGCTGTGACACGCGCTCAGCATCTCACGGGCACCCCCGAACCCGCTCGCACTGCACCACATTGTCAGTTCTGACTGGGGGGGCGGGGGAAACAAGGCAGAAAAACCTACCTACGAGCAACTAAACCAGCGCATGGCTACCGGCTGCTGCGGAGCGGCGGAGCCCGCGGCCCCCGCCCCCCGGCGGCAGCGGGCGCTCCGCGGCGGCTCCGAGTGACACCGGGAGCGGCCCCGCCCGGCCCCGTGACGCGCCCGCCACACACGGACCGCCCGCGTCATGGCCGCCGCTTTAAAGGCGCCGCGCCGCGGGACCCCCCGCCGCACCCCGGCCCCGCCCGGCTCGGGGGGCCACCACGGGGACCGGCGGACTGGGGACGGCAGCGGGGCGGGGCACGGAGCGGCCCCTCCGCCGAGCGGCTTAGCCCCGGCAGCGCTTACCTGCGGGGGAACAGTGGGCCGGGGGTGGGGTGCTGTGAGCGGACGCGGACCTGCCGGAGAGCAGCACTCGGGGCTCGGTTCATGACTTGAGGTTCTTGGGGCCTCCTTGTGGACATTTCTACTCCTCCTACCAAGCGGGGCGTAAGAGGTAACGGAAACAAATCCCTAGTTGTCAAAGGGTGCAGTACGAAGCCGAGGGAATTTTATACAAGGTAAGAAGTAGGAGTCGCCAGATGTTGGAAAATTGATAAGTTACAGAAATTCATTCCTAGAATGAGTTCGTCAACACGTATGTGAGTAGCAGACACTTGGCTTTCTGCGGAACTCGTGCAACTGCAGGCTCAGGTGTTCTGAAAGGGCAGTGAGCAAGGACAGCACAACTGTGTCACCCCCACCGTGCCACCGCCGGCACGGTGTCACCTAACTGGGGAAAGAGGAGATGGAGGCACTGAGTCTGCAGCTCTTACTCGTCTAAGCTCCAGACTTCATTTCATAAGGAGACCATACCCACGGGATTTACTGTACAGAATCAACTCAAAGAGCTAAAAAATTACTAAGTGTCCCACTGGCAATAAAATCTCATCCACAGAGTTTAATACAAAAGTTGTCAAGTTTTTCTGGCAACAACACCTTTCTTTATTTTTACACAATTTTAAAATCTCTTCAGTATTTCCTTGATTGCTGATGTTTTCTAATGGCATATAAGCATTACCCAGATGCACTGTCAGTGTAAGGGAAATCAAGCAAGGACTATCAACACACTCTGCTTTCCCCACACACGGGCTTTGCAGCTAGGGCTGCATCCCAGCCACTACTCAGATGCTGTGACCTTTTGATTATCCTTAACAGGCTGGGTTACTTCAAATTTTTGGGATGTTTTACTTGAAAAATTTTGTTCTGAGTCAAGGCACTCAAATTACACTCCTGCTCTTTGCTGCAAGGCAAGGGGGATATTAAAAATTACCTGGAGATTTGCACAGAACCTACTGGTGACTCCGGCCTGATTTCCACAGAGCTCTGACACGAGTGCTCAGATGGCACGGACAGACAGAGCCTGCTTGGCCACCTGAGTGGGCACATGGGGCTGTCCCAGGTGCTTTGCATCCATCTCACTCCCAGACAAAACTCACTGCGCCCTGGCTGCATGGAGATCCAGGTCACCTAACTGGACACAGTACAAGAACTAAAATTACCAGAAAAGTGGACTTTTGGGCAAAGGACTGTAGCCACGACTTCCCAAACCACTTCATTTTGTCTCACTTATGTGCTGTCAGATAAACAACCAGAGCTTGCAGGAGCTTTGCAAGTAACAACACTCGAGTGTTGACAGAAGCATTGGGAATGGAGGGCAGTAACAGTCCTCACTGCTTTGGGATTCAAATAAATGCAGATAAACAAAGTAAATAGAGGATTAAGTGTACTGTGCCCTAAACAAAACCCTCATTACTTCCCATCCCAAAGTGTACTGTAAAACGTGACATATTTGTGTTGGACAAGTGAGCCAAGCAAGGCAATTCTTCTCTGTCTCTAAAGAAATAAACATTCTAAATGAAGCCATAATGAGTTTTCTGCATCAGCTGGTTTCTAACTTTGGTAATGAACTGACATTTGAGGATACAAATATAAACGAGCTATTTTACTTACACTCTCCCTTTCATCATGTTCTTCAGTTAATCCTTTGAGATTCAAAGTGAGGCTCACACAGTGCATGCGTTCCTTCTAGAGGACCTTGAAGAGAGGAATTTTAAGGAAATGGGTTGTGGAAAAATTCAGTGTGGAATATGATCTGTGGCTTGTATTTTCATTCATTGGGGTAAGGTAATTTAATTATAATGAAATCCTGTCTGGAGGGAGATAAAGCAGAAAAGTGAATTAGCCTTTTGTTTGACTGTTTGCATCCCATTTCTGGCCAAAAAAAGAAAAGTTTCCAAGCCATGCAGGGAACCAAGTGAGACCAGGGTAGGTAGATCCAGGTCAGGGGGTCTGTCCTGTGTGTGTCTGAACTTCTGCTATCACATGAGGGGAAACATGCAAAGGTCAGTGCAGGTATCGGACACCAGTGGACCCTGTTTTCTGGTTATTGAAAAATGCCAGTTTCCTACTGCAAAGCTATCCTTTTGTTTTGTCCCTAGCAATGAAAGAGTAGAAGACAAAATGCACAGTGCATGTGGCAAAGGAGAGAGTAGCACCCTGTTAGCTGTGTAGAGGGTACTGAATTTCAGCTCCCCAGAGATAAAAAAAAAGTCCTTTGAACCTTCTTTATTCCAGTGCCCTGGGTAAAAAAAAAATGCCCATAGTTAAACGCATGCATTGGGGATGCTGAGTGAGGAAATAACATAGGACCTGTGTGCTTTCACACTGAGGGAAGCCTGTCTCAATAAGGTGGCATTCTGCAGAGTAGGATGGAAATGTAAATGGAAATGTAAAACACGTATTTCTTTGCCAACAACGACCGAATATTTCAGATCCCTCGGGGCCCGAGGGAAATTCCTGCGCCTGCAGCAGAAGAGGCAACGCAGGCCGCGATCCGCCCGGCGCCGCGAAGGCTGCTGGGAGTTGTAGTCCCGCGGGGGCCACCCCGGGCGCGCCTTCCCCCACGGCCCCGGCGGGAGCAGCGGTGGCGGCTCGGGGTGCTGCTGGTGCCGGCGGTACCTGAACCGCAGCGTGGAACAAACGCTGCAAGGTGCTAGCTTCTCCTCTGGGTTTTCAGGGAGGCATTTCGGGGCTGGCCGCGATCGTTTGTGGTTCCGGCTGCTCACTGTGAGGAAGAAAGTAAACCAGAGAGATTTCATCCAGATGTGGCTGGCGATCAAAAAATCATCCGTTCCTTCTCATGCACAGCACTGGTGGCACGGGAATCCAATGGGGACACAGGCTGTTTCTAAGTAACTTTTGTCACGAGTGTGAAAGTGGCGTGGGTGTAAGACGCCAGCTTGCCCGGCAAACTGAATTAATGTATTGCTATGTCCAGTCAATTACTAACAACAGTATGAAAATCCCTTTTACATCATTTCCTTCCTAGCAATACAAGACTGAAAAGGGACCGTCCAGGCCATGGGTTTTGATCTCCTGGCGTCACAGCCAAGCTTTCACACAAACCCATTCACACCCAACACTGCCTTGGGGCCCATAAAGAATCTCACCCCACTCTGCCTGGCAGAAAGGCTCTGTCCAGCTCCTCGTTGCTGGGGATTAAGAAATTTTAATCTACAACATGAAAAATATATAAGCAGTTTATACCTGTTTGTTCCTGAAGTAATAATCTTTATTTTAATATTGTTTACTTTAATATTTGACTTCTCTGTTTCTCTGGTATTTACATTCTTACATAGACTCGGCTGTCTGAATGACCATAGCTCTTTTATGGTCTTCATTTTCTGATCTTGTTCCCCCTTCTCCTTTCTGTACATTCACCTTCCAGGGGAGGACATTTGGAGCTGCACCCTGGGCTGCAGTAGGGTCTCAGCAGTACCTTCTCCCTTTCCAGTCTGCTCTGAATGGCCCCTTACTCCACACTACACTTTTATCACACCTATATGCTACTGATGATTTGAGACATCCTTGGACTGACAAGTAACTAAGGATCTTTTCCACAGTTCCTGGCAACTGCTATCTACCCAGAAAGAGGAAAAATCTCTGTTCACTGGTCCAGTTTCACATTTCTAGCACTTCACTCTCAGAAGACTGTCTTTCTTCACTTAGGGTCTTTTCCACCCCTGTCCATAATCTTTTTAGTTTGCTTGAATTGAATTTTGCCACATACCTTTCTCTACAGTATCAACAGCTTAATACATGCTGTCTTGCTCTCCCTTCCCTACTTCAACACTCCACAGAGGAAAGAGAGACAGTTCCTAGCCCCTGGAGTCCAGCAATGAAGTGCCTCTCTTCAATTCCTGTCTTGGTCAGGAAGGTCCTCCAAAAACCATGCTGTGCCTTCTTCACAGTCCCCTTCTGACTTGCCAGGGTATTCTGCATGGCTGGGTATTGTCATGTTGCTCTGAAGTTCTGCATAAAGCCTAGACAAAGGCCTAAAGATCACAGTGGTGTTAAGCAAGTGAGGAGGGAAGGTAGGCAGAAAACCCGTGGCCAGAATGCAGCAGAGCAACGTGGTACCACCCTGGCATCCATTTTTGAGGCAGTTATATCACTGTGTGTTAAACACAAAATCAGAGCACAGCAGCCAGTCAGCCTCAATTTACCTTCCCTACAGGTCCTGGGTACAGTCTCACAAGTGAAGAACAGGGTCTGTGTCTGTGCATAACCTTTTGTGAAAGCTCTGGCTGTCAGGCTGAGAGCTCTGCAGGTGCCCAGCGCTGGAGCAGTGACAGTTCCTGGCTGCCAGCCTGAGGGGAGCAGCACTGCTCAGACTCACTGACCAGGCAGGGGGGCAAAGATATTGCCTTTGTCCTGGTGGGGAGGCCCTGAAACCTTTGCTTTAGTATCCTAAGGTATCCTTTAGTGTCCCTTTTATACAATATGCATTACCCAACCTTTTTTTCATAATCATATGGATTTCCAATAAGATGACTAGTGTTGCACCCTCTTCATACCAGCCTAAAAATGAAGATGTGCAGAAGTTGACTACAATGCAAGGCCAGTGATACCTTTCTGCTTTTGCTTCCTTTTTTTTCCAAGACTGAATTACTTAAATAAATCTTCCTGCACGTGAATTATATCCCCTTCACTGAGAATTTCCTGCCCTACTTACTTTGTTGTGCAACTCCTTATTGTGGTAGTTGCTCATATTTAATAAGCTTCTGTCTAGACTTAAACCTTTGTTATTTTAAAGCTTATACTTCACATTTCATTGTATAAAACACACCCCATTGTGCCCATACTAGCAGTAATACCTGCCACATATTTGCTCAGCTTGTAATAATGTAGCAAAAAGCTTACAAAAAGTATTCATATGAAATACCAACACTGTTAAAGAGAATCCAGCCTGATAAAACAATCTTATGTAAACATGGCTCAGACATCTCAGTGAAATAGCTACTACCTCTCTGGGAAATCTAAAATGTAGCACTTGGTTGTATGAAGTGAGGCAAATGAAAAAGCACAACATGGTCATGGACTCAGAAAAACAGTTATAGACAGAAATGTGTCAACAAAACACAAGCAGAAATCTCAACTATATTTCAAACAGTGCATTGTAAAAATTAGTGCTAGGGTTTTTTTCCCCACTTTGCTGGGAAGCTTTTCTCCCAGGAGTGAAGCACATGACTAGAAATATCCAGATTTTTAGGATTTGTAAAGCGAGCATGTCTCAGTAAATACTGGCATCTTCTCTCCATGCTGTTGTTTTGGTGTAACTGCCATTAGTGATGCCAGGTGTGGAAGAGCAGAGTCCGGCATTTCATTCGTCGTGCAGCTTTGGAGGATGCTGCTCCTCAGCCCCTGACAGCACCCCAGACCCAAGGAATGACATTTTCTGCAGCTCTGTTACTGGTTCTGTTGGGGGAATTTACAGGTGCTCTGTCTGCTCTTAGGCACTGAACTGTGAGCAGACCAGAAGAAATGAGGTCCCTATGATTTGTGTGTCAATATGCAAGCTCAAAGCATGCACACACTGCTTTGGTGGACAGTGGTTGCCAAAATAGACTACAAGAAAGGAACTGCTGCTCCAAGGGGCAAAGGTTCCAGTCACACATTGGATGACCCTGTTTGCCCCTCTACTCTCTCCTTTGATATAAACCAAACCTAGATGCATCTGAACATGAGCAGACGTGACATTCAACAGTTCTGCATTAAGGTTATAACAGTTAAACTGATCATTTAAAAACGTACTCAGCTCTTAAATTGGTTGATGAGGCTCTGATCACGGGTGCTCTCAAGAGCACATTTGCTGTATACTTGTTCTCCAACTGCTCTGGTGATCACATAATTCAGAAAAATATGAACACTTGTTCTTTTGCCTGTAAACATAATTAGTAGAGATACATCTAAATTTGATTATTATCCAACTCTTATATCCACTCTACTGTAAATACTATTTATTTAACAAATCAGCTTAGGAACGCTTTTCAATTTTCATTGGTGACAATCTTTGGTTAAAAACAGTGTGTTTATGAACTTTCAATTGCACATTAAACAGAAATGTGATTGTGGGCTATTAGTACAGACACTCCCCTCTGGTTCTAGCTTCAAATGAAAATACAAACTATCAATCAGGGATTTTTTGTGAAATTTTCATATAGTCCATGCAATAATACATATTATGAAAAAATGCTTTTGTTCAAATTAGTGCAAAAATCTCCTTTTTTGCTCAAGCTGATAGGAAAACCAGTAAAAAATATTGCAACTATTAGCTCTAAAAGGATTTAAAGGCAGTATCTACTAACACACAAAGAACAAATACTCATGGTTGATATTGCATGTTGATATTGCACATAACCTGACATGTTATGTGACTGGTACAATCAAAAGATTTCATTCCCTACTGCTCTTAAATATTTTCCAAGTCTCTTGTTCCTACTGTGCTCTGCAGTTGACATTTCTTACACAGCATTCCACACCATGTAAATGTGACATCTACTGGCAAATAAATGTAACTAGAGCACTTGGTTATGGAGAGCTCCTGAAGGTGCAATCACAGAATACTCTGGGTTGGAAGGGACCTTAAAGATCATCTACTTTGATGACTTTAGTTGACAGGATTTTGCAGTAACCTGAAACATTAAAAAAAGGTTCAAGAAAAGTCAGAGTTGAGTTCTGTTAGTCAATAAGTAGTAGCAGAATTAAGACCAGTTTAATAACTTCAGACATAATACTAGGTATGCCTTAAAGCAGAGGTTTGTGTTATACAAATCCCAAGGGAAAAAGCATTTGTGCTGAGATTTCTAGTTTCCTTGAGAAATTTTAAAAAAGACCAAGTAAGTTTATGAGACTTTAGGGAGTTATTTTCCTCCCAGCATTCCCTGCAATACTTCTCTTGGCAGGAAACATCCCTTGCAGCAAACTCAGTCCTGCTCTGCGATTCCTTTCCAGAATCCATGAGCTGGGTGCTGTGGCCTTGGGAGGTGGCTCTCTGGAGTGGATGTCCTCCTGGAGCCAAGGCCCTGGGTTATGTCCTAAACACAGAGCAGATAGTTCTGAGGAAGCAGAACTGGATATGAATTCATGTGCTTTCAGTAACAAACTGTATCACGACATGCACGCTACATCACATGTTCCGCCACTGTGATCCTGTTTCTGCTACAATGGGATGTTTTTACTAAGGCTGCCTGCTCAGTTCCTCTCTTAGTTTTCCCCCTGTTAAACAAGCCTGCCAAATGCACACTTCCCAATGCATATGGCCAGAGAAAAAGGGAAATAAAGATGATGTATTAACTGAGGACACACAGTGCCATTTTTTTAGGGGGGCAGTTGAAAACAGATACTTTATAAACACTGGGCATTTATAAAATGATTACATATTGGTTGCTTAACCTGAATTAACCTGCTTGTGAGACAGGTGAATCATGTTTTACTTATCCAGGGTGTTATGTATCATTAACAGAGTTCTGACACTCAGATCCCCAGATCATGCAAACATCAAGTAGAAGGATGATGGCAAAGACAGGAGGAAGTGAAAGGACATCCCAATCAAGCATTCACTTTGTTGAACTGTTACTTAGATAACTACATACACATTCAAAGTAGCAATGCAGATACAAAGTAAAAGGCAATACTTTTAGTATTCTTGTGATATTGTTGTGCAGACCAAAGCATTAATACATCACTAAATCTACGTGACGCCTTGGATCATTTTTTTTGTTCTTCAATTGAATCAAATTTTCTTGTTGGGGGAAGAATTTCAGTTAACCAAGCCTTTCCAGCACTCCAATTTCCTCTTTCTTGCCCTAGTCAGCAGTAATTTTCCCTGAAACTTATTGAACACACTCAGAACGTACCACACTGCTTGCCAAGCTGCTGAGACCTTGTGCCATTTGTGTCAACACAGCTACAGCTGTGTCCTCTCTAATCTTCCACAGCACCTCGGAAGCAAAGGCAAAGGAAGAAGTGTCTAATAACAACCTCCCAGCAAAGGAAAACACCTGTTACCGTGGTTGCATACAAATGGAACAGATCACTGACCTCCCTTCTCAAACTCTAACCTTTCATCCTGAAGTTTTTGTGCTTCAGCCTTGCCATCAGACATTCGATTGCCACTGTGTGATCCATCAAAATCTAGACCTGTAAGCTGAGCAGCAGTAAGAAATACGCAAGACACTGGCTCTTCTTCCATTCATGCTTCACTGACCAGCAGCTCATGTCAATGAACACAAGTATGTTTCTTTTAAGCTTCAAAGCAAAGAGCCAAAAGTACACAATTCTTAGAAATATGTTTTTGCAAAGACATTTGTACTTGATCCTCCAAGGAAGGGAACGGCACAATGAAGCTATAAGGATTCTAAAGGAATTTTTACTGGCTTTGAAACACTGTTGGGAACTGATCCCAGTGATGTCATAGAAACCTTAAGCTGTTTTTATCCCACGGAGGGACTACATTTTTGTAGTAGTCAATTATAAGAATAAAATAAATTTTCAATATATGCAAGTTTCCTTCAGGCATCCCTTTTTGTCATATGATATCCCTCCCCAAATCCAAACAACAAAAGAAGGTGAAAATATGACTAGATCTCAGATTTAATTCATACTTTTATTCATCAACAAATTCAGAAGTTAGAAAGGGAAGGTATCTTGAGATCCTGTCTTGCCTCTAGGTACCCATCTTATACTTCTAAAAAAATCCAACACTTCATATAATCCCTATTTAAGATGACAAACATTTACTATCTATAAGGCATTTAAACATCCTTGTGGAGCTCTAATCCTTTTACTGCCCAGCTTGATGTTAGGTGCTGGTATTTTACCTTTCTGTTAAAGAACTTAAATCAGTCAATACCTCAAGCTTTCCATTAAAAACATTTTTAAAATGTATGCAAGACCCACACTTGTAAAACTGTGGTGGTCAAACTCTCTCTATTTTTTTTTAATATCATCAAACAGAACCAGATCAGCTACATACACCTCAGCTGGAGAATGAATTTTTTTACCAGTTTCTTATGGAATGGTTCTTCAGTTCTGATCTGGGATAAGTCCTCCTTATGCAGCAAATCAGAAGAAACAGATTTGAACGACACCTTCAAATCTGTGGCTCAGCATGCTGTGCTTGTTTAGGAGCTGTAGTAAAAGCAGAAGACAGTATTTTCGCAGGTTTTCTAGCTCAGCTTTAGAAAAGATACAAAGGTCTTTGAAAGGTAATGCAGCAGTAGTACCAGGAAACCAAGAACACAACACCACAGTCGCAGGCGTACAGCAGCAGAAGCACAGAGGCCACAGCTTGGCTCAGACAGTGGCAAGAGGAGGAGCTGCATTACAGAGCAGGCACCAGAGCCTCTCCAAACACCACTTGCAGAAAAAGCCTCAAGACAGACAATGCCAAGACCATGAACACTCTTTACTTCTATCAGTTGTTTCACAGCACAATGAGACACAGCACAAAGTTTGTACAGCGGGATCTGCAGACAGTTTAAAAACAGGCAATTATCTTTAATAAAAAGCATCGAATCTGAATGAAAATAATATAAAGACAAACAGTACTGAAGCTAATGATCATCTTGCTTGATTTTGATTGTCTAAGAAGTCCAAGACTTCTCATAGTGCCTTTAATGTTCTCCACACCACTTTCTCCAGACACCCTAGTTAGAGTAAAGCTTAATGTGCCCCAACTCATAGGTGTAGTAGGTTTCATAACCTTTTCCTCTTGCTCTCAAACCCTGTTGACGTGTGGGGAGGTGCAACAACTGTCATCATACAACATTCTGATTCACAAAGAAGCAGCACAAGTGTTGTACATAATTTAATTTGCACTTCTGTATATAAATGTTTACTATTGCACACTATTGCAGCACTTAAAAACATCTAATTATTTGCAAAAATTAGTAAAATACTTTAAAGGATTTAAAAATAAGGGTTTTAATGCAACTGACAAGATAATAAAAAAAGCAATTTACTTAATGAGATACAATCCTTTATGTTGGAAATGAAAGTTACATACAACTAGAGTACAATTAAAATATACCATATAGTTCAACACTTAATTCCTCAAATGTGTAAAATTAACAAGCTTCTACTGTCATAGATATACAATTTTTCCATATTGTGAAAAGGATTTTTCAAATTAAATACAGGTAACATAATATTCTGTAGTTATATTTCATGACTGTGTTTAAATGAGAGGGTTGTATAATACTCACATTGTCAAATGTACTCACTAATGCCTTGGAAATTGCACACTTCCCCTCCTTTTCCAAAATAGAATCTCATTTCCATACTGAAGTCTATTATGCCATATTGGAAAAGTGTTTTACTTTCTAACAGGATTTTCATAAAATTAAAAAATAGCATAATATCATGGCATTATGATGACTTTTCCACTTATGCCCATGTAGAATTTAATCTGGATATCAGACAGACACGTCAGAACCAATTTCCTAGACTTTTGTCTTATTGTACACGCAAGATGAATGATACAGTATTTTACAGAACAGAAAAATATCTGAACCTTTCTAGAACTATAAATGTAATGATTAAAAATTAAAATCATAACAGAATCAAATTGTGATCTCCAACATTTATTAAAATCTTTTAAAGTTCATAAACGACAACAAAGTTACTGTAGAATTTATCGCATACAGCTAGCATACAGCAGCATGTCCTTGGTCTAAATGAAATACAAAAGATTTTANATTAATGTGACGATATATCTTTGTTACATAAAATTTGCTACAGCAAAGTATCTTATACTTTTCTTGCATGTATGTAAATATGGGTGGACAAAGACTGCATTCAGTGTCAGCCTCCTAATGACGTTGTGCAAAAATGCTCAACAACCTAAACAGACGGAACATTGGGTGGTATGTTTCATACTCTTGTATAATGTCTACAAAGGCCTTTCTTTTAGGAGCGTCGTACAGATTAAAAGGAAGGAACGCCAGCTGTTTATTTCCACTGGCATCCAAACAAATCCAATGGCTATGTATCAATATAGCTCGTTTTTTAAAAAAACAATTCATCCTTGTATGCATGTAAATTTATCATAAAACATGAGTCTAGTTTAAACTTTTAGATGTGCTGTTTTAAGACAGGTCACTGAGACAGCCAGAACCAAGTGTACAAATAAAACTACTATGAATAAGTTTAAAAGCAACCCCGAAAAAAGTGCTGAGCCGCTGATTATTAACATTGAAATAAATGTGTAAAAGTGCCCAAAGCTAGCACATGGTAGCAATACCTTTTAAGTCAGTTGGTGAGAGTATACAAAACATAATTAAACCCAAATACTTGTATCTGTGTGACCATACATTCTGATTGATTGAAAGAAAGTAGGTTAGAAATGAAGACACAACGCAACTAAAATAAACTCAGCTGTTGCAGTTTTTAAACTTGATCTCTTTTCTTCATGAATGAAGTGCTGTAATTAAAAAGAAAATGATTGTAGCAGTACTCCATCCTCAGTTTACTAATATAGTATACCAGAATAAAAACTTGGCAATAACCTCTTATTCTTAACAGCTAACAAAAAATAACCGTGTTCATCCAGCGATGCATCTAGAACATTATTTTGCATTTGCTAAACCATTTGTTTTTCATAGCTAATGGCAGAGCGCATTTTGCTTTTTGTGGCATGGTGGTTTTTATTCTAATGGATGCCTTTTTTAATCAAAAAAGGCTTGAAGCAAGGAATACTTAGGGAGCCGAAACATTGGCTACTTTTAAAAAATTAAGAAAAAAAAAAAGAAGAAAAAGTGAATCAAAATGAATTCTCTACAGTACTGACCAAAACTTCCTTCAAGAGTTTAGGGTTCTTGATCTTAAGCCATTTCACACCTGCCAACTGAAATGCTGGTAAGTTGACTTGGTTTAATATAGTCCAAAATCCAGACCAGATGGAATTACTCCCTCTCACAAGACTGTAAGCTTTCCACGGCACAGTCCGGTTATGGCAACTTGCCTACTGCCTAGGTGGGAAATACAAAGGAAGGAGGCAGTGACGAAAACTGCAGGGATGTAGAAAACCAAGGCACGGGGTCTAGCTACTGTCCCCTACTTAAGCCATCCAATTGATTCTACTGAATTTTGGTCAGCCTCCAGGAAGAAATGTTTTTAAGTTAATTTAGCAGACATTTATATGGCGATAAATACTACCTTCAAAAATGCTAAAAATGTTGGCTAGGTTTAGTCTGAGCTACTAAAAAATTATTATAAATTGTAGCATCAGACACAAGACAGACATGAATTATTGGCTGGCACAGACTAGAAGCAACATTTATCTTTCACTTCAGTCTAAATCACACTAGCCGCAACACCTTCCATTTCACTCACACAAATAATACATTATTCAAAATAAAATGGAGCATTCTTGGGTAAAAAACTACTTCATTTCAAAGGGGGAAAATGAACAATACACAGAAACAAAGAACGACAGAAACCAAAGTTAAGTAGGAAAGTGGTCTATTATTCTGTGTTACTGCACAAACAGTGCTTGCTTAATTGTGCCTAGTTAGAAGGGTTGGTGCAAACTGCACACATGGAAGATGGCAATAAAGACCTCAGTCAGCTTTGTGGAATGAAGTAACTAGGTAACTGTTTTGACATATGATGGTCTCAGCTCCACCTCATCTGTTAACAGAGTGCAAAGATCCCAATGTGAGCCCTGATGTCATCTTGTCCTCTTACTCCTACTAAAAATCAGCAAATTCTTTTGCACATTTTTCTGTTAGAGAAGCACGAATATCTTCTTCTTCATAGTCATCAAAGTTGCTGGTATCTCCAGGACCTCTGCACTTTGGTATGAATGGAGCTTCTACCTGTATTGGTAGGAGACACAAAAAGGCACATGAAATGTTACTGACCAAATACCAATAGATTTAAGACTGTAATAATGAGCACAGCAATACTACCATTACTTCTCAGATCCTACCAAGAAATCAGGTATTACAGGTTGAAGTTGTGGTACATAAACAAAACCAACCTAAAAAGATACAGGAATAAATTGTGTGAATCTAAATTGAAAAAGACTAATCTCTTGCTGACCGACATCATTAAAAAATTACTTCCACTTCAAAACAAAGATTAGTCCTCTCCTTGCAGAGGCAATCCTTCTCCTTCCAGCTCATTAGCACAGGACATGGACTTTGGAATGCCTCTCCCTCCTACTTAATAACAATCTTCTATTTCCAAATAAAAACTGACCTAATACAACTGGAAAAGAATTTGTTCTGCATCTCTTATGAAGTTCCTCCTAGGACCTAAGTGAGACGTGAAAGCCTTCTCCAAACTAGGCCACAATGAGACACAAGCAATGACTTGAAGGAGTCACTCAAAGACTGTACCGTAAGGTAAGCAAAATTACAACAAAATTATGCAGGTGATGCAAATTTAAACCTGGAAATACAAAGTAATCAGACAAATATCTCTCTCCCAAACATCTCAAGGAGTAAGTGTGCCAGAGGCAGAATGGTGGGGAAAGAAATAAACAGGGCAGGCACAGCTCCAGCTGAGGCAGAGGATCACACCACACTGTGCCCCCAGGTAGATTGCTGATGGTGGGGTTGTGTCATGTGTGTACAGTAAATCAGTAAATTAAAGAGGTACAGCACAGACTGACACCAAGTAAACTCCAGACTGTGGACAATACCATTATACACAGCCAAGCAATAACAGTAACTTGTGCATTTGTGCCTGCAATTGTCACGTGTATATCCTTTTATTCTTAAAAGATGTGTTGCAACGATTTAGCCTGAGTGAACACAGTCTGTGTACATACCTCGCCTACAAAGCCACACATTACCATTGTCTGAATTCTGTCTCTGTGTTGTCTTAAACTGAGTTTCACTTACTCTCTTACAACAAAACTCAGAGCACAGAAAATACCTCATTTACTGCTTGAACTTTAGAACGCTTTCAAATGAGACACGTCAGACCTTTTCCTATTATCTTCACTATGAAAATTAATAAAAAGAGATTGCAGGAGATAACACTGGTTTTTAGTGGAAACACCTGTTTGGCCCTAAGTACAATCATCTTATCAGGGCAGTGTGTTAATAAATATGGAAACACAAAGAAAGGAAGACTTGATGGTATATCATGCAATGGATAAGCAGCTGGTTCACAGGTGGGGCATAAAAGGTTACAGTGAATGGGGTGACGTAGGGCTGGTGACCTGTCACTAGTGGGGTTCTGTAGGGCTCAATCCTTGGCCCTGTGCTCTTGAACATCTTCATAAATGATGTGGACACAGCAATGGAAGGAATACTAGGTAAGTTCATAGAGGATAGAAAACTGGGAGAAACTGTTGACTCCGTGGAGGGCAGGGAGGCCCTGCAGTGAGACTGACAAAACTCAAGGATGAGGCAATCAGCAAGTGTAGGAAGGTCAACATTGGAAAGTGCCAGATTCTGCACCAGGAATGAGGCTACTCTGGATGTACAGACAGACTGGGGGATAAGAGGCTGGAGAGAGCTATGGAAAGGAACCTGGGGGTCCTGGTTGATGGCAAATTGAGCCAGCAGGGGCAGTCGTATCCTGGGAACATCAGGCCCAGCATTGCCAGACGGGCAGGGGAGGGGACTGTCCCACTCTGCTCTGCACTGGGAGTTTTGGCTGCCAGTTAAGAAAGACATTAAACTATTAGAGAGTGTCCAAAGGAGGGAAACAAAGATGGTGATGGGCCTTGAGGGGAAGCTGTGTGAGGAGCAGCTGAGGGCACTGGGTCTGCTCAGCCTGGAGGAGACTGAGGGCAGACCTCACTGCAGTCACAACTTCCTCCTGAGGGGAAGGGGAGCAGCAGGCACTGATCTCTGCTCAGGGACAGCACCCGAGGCAGTGGCCTACAGCTGAGCCAGGGAAGGTTTAGGTTGGATATCAGGAGAAGCCTCTTCACCCACAGGGTGGCTGAGCACTGGAACAGCTCCCCAGGGCAGTGGTCACAGCACCAGCCTAACAGGTTCATGAAGCGTTTGGACAACGCTCTCTAGCACATGATGTGACTCCTGTGCAGGGCCAGGAGTTGGACTGGATGATCCTTGCAGGTCCCTTCCAACTCAGCATATTTTGTGATTCTGTATCCAAAATATTAAGTAATTGACTGGTTTACTTATGACTGCAGCATTAAAAAAAGACAAAAAAATCATTCTGATGACATTAACTGCCAAGGAGCATTACCTTTATTCAGGAGAATACATGCTGTGGTAACAGCCACTGTGAAAAACTAATATAAGGCTAAGGTTTATTGCTGTATTTCTGTGACTACTTGAATGATATTACAATCCATGCTGTTGTTTCAGACCCTCAGTATTACAGTATTTATTCTTTATAATTAGAAGCTTCAAACTTACTCGGTATCAGTTTTTACAACCCTTTAAATCTAGTAATAGCTATTCTGACTTTACAACTTCTTAACATTTAAAAATATTTCTTATTTCTGTGAAAGTAATTCAATATAGCAGTACACTAGCAATGCTAAGAATATTTAGCACAGTATTAAAACACTTAATTTTATGGGGTCTGGGTGTTCCCAAACAGCGTACTGGCAAATGAATCTCAGTGCATATAAATCTGCCTTGCAAAGAGGCATAAAGAAAGTGAAGAACAGACAATTAGAATTCCACAATGAGGAATATTTTCTTAAAAATATCTGTATTTAATGAAAGGAATACAGGATGCATTAATTGTACCCTGTCTTCTAGTAATTAATACATTAGTGAATAATTCAACAACTGTACTGTCAGTTTGTGTAGCCAAACAACTAGTTTCTTTTTATAAACTATTGTTAGTATTTAGATTTGGCCCTTAAAATACTGCTGTTACAGCAGCAAGTTCATGCCTCTATAGCCAAGACTGTTAGCATTTCAAATTCAAACCAATTTCTTTAAATATTATCACTTATCTCTAGCTTTTTTTACAGAGGAAGCAGGTTGCTTTAGGAGGAAAAAAGAAAAGCTCTAGCTTTGGCTTGAGCTTCTCCACACTGAAGCACAGTCTGAGTGTTAAGAGCTGGCTGGAAAGGAAAAAATATTTATTTCTGCTATGGAGGAGTATTTATAGATGCCACTATAGCAGGGGTTAAATAAAAAGTGAGACAGGCAGGAGATGCCTCATCCTGAGATAATCCAGAAACAGACTAATGCAGAACATGTGTGTTAGATCAGGAATGTATACAGAGGTCCAGGATAAAATACCCAGAAGAAACAAACATAATTCAATCAATACATATCCTTTGGAATCTTAAAAGATTAAACTACTTGCTCCCTTTCTCAATTTAAAGTCACAGATCTAGGAAATAAAAAACAGATGCAATAGATAGAAATTTTACTTCAATCCCTTAAAGACCTCTAATAGATTTGAACAGGAAGAGTCTTACCTTTCTCTGATAAATGGCAATCCAATCTGTAGTTGCAAACCACTTGTGATTCTTTATGTCATTTACACCATTCTTGAGATTTCCATATCGTTTGGTCAAATCTACCTGGAGTAAATTTCTTAGAAGATCCTTTAGGTCTGAACTGAAGTGTGATGGGAACCTCACCTAAAATTATACACACAAAACATTAAAAAACATGACACAAATTTGATTCTTTCCCCTGTGAAGAGAAACAACTTCACACAAAGGGAAACAGTGGGGCAGTTTTCTTTCTATCTTCTAAAACTAAATCAAGCAGGAATGCATGAAGAGAGAGATGATTATTGTTGCACATGTATTTCTGTTTCACAAAGTCTTTATCAGTAGCATTACATTGCCCATCTACCATTTCCTGAACTGGAAGTTTCTAGGGGGCAAGATATTAATTTAATGTAACAGTGATCTAAAATCTAAGTTTAACTTGGTGTTTTAACAACACATCATCTTAAGACATTCTCAGCTATTTTCTAGGTATACATTTTTAGATTATAATATATATACACACACACAGACGAGACACAGTATATAGCATAAACACAGCATAGAAATACATAGGTATGCTCTGAAATAATTGTACATTCAGCAATCATATATGAGAAGTCAATCTGGAACTTTATGCTGTACTGCAATCTGTTTCTGATAATTAAATGCACCAACATCAGAAGTCTTATATAACAACACTATTTGAAAATAGCACACTAGTGCCTTGCAATTCATTCAAACCTCGCTAAAGGATATTTGAAGATGATTCGTGGGATGTAATTACAAAGGGTTTTCCTAACAAATGATCTACTGACACCATTTGAGATGGCAGAGAGAGGGAAGGGGAAAAGAACAGGCAGAAAGCTGTATTTGTCATCCTCATAGTCTCAGTATTTGACACTCCCAATACTGAACTGATCAGTTATGATGTAAATACAGACCATGGAATTACTTAACACAAAAAAATTTCAAAAAATCAAGAAGTCCCATTATCAAGGACCCTGCTTCAGTTTACCTACCAATTCACAGGTTTAATGACTATAATACCTAGACCACTGAGAAGTAAGGAAATATTAACTCAAATTTTTAAGTAGAGAACTAAGCAAATGAGGTAGAATAAATGAAAGACCCCAGGTTAGAAAAAACTGCTAGCTGAGGACTGAATTAGAGTTTCCAGAGTTGATGTCTAGTCCTGTTTCTGCTGTAGTCCGTCCATGGACTCAGTAAAAAAGGTAGGTGACCTTTTACAGATGTCAAGCCAATTAGAAAAAACTACAAAAAATGCCCAACATTTTGTTTTTAGTTTAGAAGAAAAAAGATTTCTTTAAAAATATGTCTTTCTAAATTAATTCCCATATATTCATGGACACAGCTGAAGGTTCACAAAATTAAAACCTTTCAAAGAGCAACCACCAACCACCTTCTTTGTTAAACAAGAATCAACCTCGGTGCACCTCAGTGCACCACAGGCCTAGTGAGGTTCTGCCCCTGATTAGAATTACAGAAGCACCGGACATGCAGCACAGCGTGTGTCTGTGTAGGGGCAAGGAAGAGAACAACTCTAACAAATCAAGTGAGCACAAAGAATCAACACTGGCTGGCAGGAGAAACAACAGAATAACTACATTTTGGTGCTATCCAGCACACTAAGAGATATTAATGAAAAATAAAAGGGAAACATTGGAAACACTTTTCAAAAATTTATATAACAAGGAAAGCCAAACAGAACATTAGACATGTCTAGCTATAAGACTGTGGAAGTAAAGAGACCTACTAGGAATGATGGAAACTCTTCAGGGCTTCTCAAAAATTGCAAAAAGAAAATTTATAGAAAATAGCTAGGCAAATTAAGCACACAGCTAAGTAGTTGTTAATAGTCATTGGATCCCTTTAATCCAAGCATAAAAGGATATAATATCACAATGTCTGTAAATTTAGTAACTTACATTTTAAATTTGAAGGCAGAGAACAGATTTTTATAACTTTGATTTTCAAGTAACAATGCCTGTACTTATGAAACGTACATTACAAACTTCTCCTAGGTCCTTTTCAAATTGTTCACTGTCTAGTGGCCAGTGAATTCTGCATCTCCTCCACCAAACACCAGGTTCTATAAAAACAACTGCATTTTTGAAAACACCCACAGCCTTAACTCACCTTGCCAGACACAATCTTCTCGTAAATTTGAATGGGCTGATCTGCAAAGAATGGGGGATATCCAGCTGCCATTTCATAGATTAACACTCCTAATGCCCACCAATCCACTGCCTTGTTGTAACCCTGAATAAAATGAAGCATGCCACTGTTAGTACAGTTTCTAACACAGGTTAAGTGTTTCAGTATATATCTATATATTTATGGAACATGAAGAAAGCAAATACATTATTGTTCATTTAATGCAGGACTTACAACCTGACTCCAACCAAACTGGCACTCACAGATTTCAACAGCAATACACTTAAAACCTAACAAAGCAATGACAGTGAAACAATGATGGAAATAAACCATTTTGCACACATTCCTGTGATGAGTGTCCGTGTTTTTTACACTCCTGTGACAAGATTCCCTAAGTGACAGAAATGGGCACAACTTATTTATCTGAAATCAAAACAATCTTGATCATTCTTCAAAGCCTAGGGAAATTTTATTGTAACAACATATACAACAACACATCCTAAATTGTACACTGTCACCATTTTGCTTGATTATTGTTCTGTTTCATATGTAGTTAACCAGCTACAGGAGCTTCAAAGTTTAGTTAATTAGCTGGTAGAGTAATTTATGATCAGATTTTAAAAGCCTGAACCGTAAATCATTAGTAGGTCCTATTCAATGTTACAAAAGACAAAGAATATATTTCAAATATATAAAAACATATATTTCATAACATATATTAATTTCAAAACATATACTTCATATATGTTCTCTGAGATTTTTTACAAAGCTCAGAGCTCAGACTTAGTCTCAGGAAAATCTATTTTGAAGATATTGTAGTAAATGCATTGCAACTTCTGCAACTTCTTCTGCTGTTTTAGCTGCAGAGGGGGAAAAAACCCAAACAAACAACAAATATTTCCCCAAAGAGAAGTATTTTTTGTTCACTTTTGACAATCTACTAAGGAATATCTATCTAAGGATATTCAATTAAAGCATACGTTAAATGTGTAATTTAACATTATGCACAAGGATTGCTTTATAGCATAAGCAGTTCTACATTTTCCATTTGCAAACCATACAGTGCTACAGTTAAACAGCTGTAGGATGAATAATACTTTATGTTGGAACACTTAGTGCAAGTAGTAGACAGACTAAAGTCAGCTTAGACTGCATGCACTTTAGGTGTAAAACCACTGGATTGTCATGTTTGATTTGATGTCAACTGCCTTAAACCTGAAACTCGGCAACTAGTTATGCAACGACTACTGATTCATCCCATACACAGCTCTTGTTACCTTTGGAGTTCTTGTTCTAGAGTGTTAACACTTCAGAATGTAATCACTCACATCTGTTGTTCTAATACGGATGTTAGTTAATAACCTAATTACAGGTTCTTTAAATCTCTTTGCCCCTCACAGGTTATGTTGCAAGCATAAGTAGAAAGTTTGGTACAGTTATGTGAAAATTCTTTATTTGGCATAAGTTTTGGCATACTAAATGAATATGTACAATGCAATGACTTCCCTTTGTGTCATTTGTAGAATTGACTAGCCAAGATTTAATTTTTGGAAATATCAACAATTGTTTATCCCTCAGAGCTTGATAACTGGGTAAGAAGTTTTAACTACATCAAATGCATGGCTGAGTAACAAGACAAAGTAATAGTACCTTGCTGAGAATTATTTCAGGTGCCAGGTATTCTGGAGTCCCACATAACGTCCAAGTTCTGCCTTTTACTCTTTTTGCAAAGCCGAAGTCCGTGACCTGTCATCAGAAGAAATAAATTGGCTGTAAGTGCATTGCAATATAGAAATTTAAAATTAAGTTAGAAATACTTTAGAAATATTTTGGAAAGCCATTTTTTACAGGGGAAAAATTTATTTCTCAAATCACTTAGTATCATATAGTCAGATGTACCTTTATTAGTCAGTCCTTCTGGTACTTTTAAGTCAGATAAATTGGTCTCATGATAAAATTAATAAAGAACACAAAATATGTATTATCACCCTGACATCAGCTTCTATTTATAATTTAAAAATCACTAGAAACTAGGGCTTACTAATCCTCCACAGGTACTGCAATTACATTATTAATTTTTCTTATACTTTTAACATCAGACTGTTTGTAATGCTGAAAATTTGAAGAATATAAACAAGATATTTATCTTTTCATTTAGTTAATAAATAAATGAATCACAAAAAGGGTCAATATATCCCCCAGCCTTCTAAATTTAGAATTTTATTGCACAAGTGAATAAAGGTCATATGTAAAATTAGTATGGGAATAAGACAACACAGAAGAGGTCTTCCAGTAACTTCTGATTCTGAGTATCTTTGAAAGCATCACCAGAGTCAAGTTTGTTTATTTGAGGCCTGGGGGGAAAATGTAGCAATAATTGTATTTACAAATGGCAAATACTTGGACACTATAAATTCTTCATTTCACTTGCCATGTTTTCTACAGTAAGTTTTCAGAACTCTGTGTGCAATATCACACAGTGTTTTTTCTCGGACTGTATTGTGGGATACATACAGAACCCAGGCAATTAGATGTGGAATTCTGGGCGCAGTTACAAGCTACCAAGTCTATGCTTGGTTCTTTTGTTTCCTTCTTCTTGGTTTCAATTTCAACCCATTCCTTGAGAAAACATACTGTACTAAATGAGAGCCACTGCTAATTATACAATAACTTGTGCTGATGTTGCTGTACATTAATGTCACAACTAAAGAAGCCAAACTCCAAACCATCAGGGCAGCTTTTCTTCATTTTTGGTAGAAACAACAGCATCAGCAGCTGGAACTGAATGGAGTGGGTGACATGCTGACTGGAGAGACCTGCTTGAGTCAGCAAAGAACCATTTCTGTGTTTGGGAATGCACATCAATCTATGTAAGAAGAATACATTGCAGACACAGGACAAACAGTAATGGCTTTAAAATGCAAAAAGAAAATGAAGTTGGAGCTGCAGCATCAACATATGAACACAAATCTCCCTCTACCACAGTCACAAAAACATACTGTTGCACAGAGAGAGCTGCCAGTGCTAGAGTAAACCAGTCACAGTAAATGGAGTAAACCAGCTGTTCATTAACGGTGCTCCCCAATGATATTGAAGGAACTCTTCTCCCTACACTGTTATCTTACACTCCATGCAAAATTATTTTACAGTTATAAACAAGATAAGATATGAATCCTTTAATCCTTTACACTTCTCTCCAACATTTTTATTATGTATTTTCTTCTTTAGATTCTGCTGTGGCAAAAGGTGACACAATGAGGGAAGAAGAGCTTCCTTTTACGTTTAAGGACTGCACAGCATTGCAGAGTGGTTGTTGCTGCACTCTGCCTTCCCATTTGCCACTTAGCTAAAAACATAAGAGCTAAGAGGAAGATGAGAAGGTGCCATGAGAGACTGTGGTAAAACCAAAGCTGCCATTTGAGCGCTGCAGTCCTGACCTCAACTCAGCCCCCACTCCAGCTGTGCTGGGAAGGATAGGACTCTGCAAGGGTGGGATTCATCTGATGAAGTACTATCGTGTGAGGGTTAATATTTAAGCAGGTTTTCCTAAACTACTTATGCAGACAGTGCAGAGAAACAGACATTTTAGAGCACCTTTCATCTTGTTCTAGGGCAGACGTATAAAATAGGTCAGATGAACAGAGCCATGTAATCACCTACTTCTCACCACAGACCCCAAGGGAAATCCTGACAACTGGCTTAACTGCACACAGCTCTACTGTGCATACTTAATTTTTGTCAGAGGAAGTACAACCCAAGGGTTTTAACCATTACTAGACAGTAGGGCATTTGAATGCTCCACACAAACATGCTAATACACCATTTATTCTAAACACATTTTCTCAAATTACCTAAATCTACACTGCAAGACAAAACTTCACTCTCTAAATATATGAAGAATATCATACCTGGATGTATCCTTGCTGATCAATTAAAAGATTTTCAGGTTTTAGATCTCTGTAGATGAGGTCTAATGAATGGAGGTACTCAAATGTTAGCACTATCTGAGCTGCATAAAACCGTGCATGTGGTTCACTGTGGAGAATTAAAAGAATATTAAGTACTCCAATGCTATGCTAAGGTACCAAAACAACCACCTAATTGTCAGGGATAGACAAATTAAGTATCTTTTAACTGGTTCTTTTACTGTATAACAAGAAAAAGCAAAAAACATTTTCAGAATTGATACATGGATTCCCCAAATTTAAGTCTTGCAGCTAAAAGACACATGCAAATCAAGATGAACACATCCCCACAGTGCAGAGCTCTGACTTCAAATTTTACTTTTAGAAACTACCATGAATTTCAGTGACAATATGCATAGGAATTCCAAGATTCTATCATGCACAGATCACAAATGTCTGTATTAACTAAATGAAAAATAATTAGGAGTTCTTCACCGTCTGACTAATTTAAATCCACTGAACAAGAAGTAAATGCACTTAACCCTTCAGAATTTCTTCTTCAATGCTAACAAATTTTATAAAACCCTCTTCCCAAATCAGCAAATGAAGCCTTTTTAAAGGAACAGTGTCATTAATACTCTTACCTGAACCTTCCGATTCTTCTTAGATGTGAAAACATTTCTCCACCAGGAACATACTCCATTACCATGTATAAATTAGAATTGTCCTAAAGAAATTAAGGAGACAACTAAACACATACAAATACACATTAGGCATGCTATAGTCTCTACAACTCCCACGTGGAGTACATTTTGTTAATGAATGAAAATGAAGAATTGTAGCCATCCAATGACATTGACAAATGTAATGCAATGTAGGTAGAAATTCTTGAAAAACTGCAAAAGAAGCATCATATATCTCAAGAAATCTCTTTTAAAGCAAATCTGAATAAAGATAATTAGTGAGGTTCAGACACAGACTGGTGTGTAAGAGACCTGACGGGAGAGGGTAAGATGCCTACTGCAAGGCAAGACCTTGAACTCTTCAACGTTTATAACTGACAGCCTGAGGTATTCTTGTCTCCACAGCCCTTGCCCCAAACCTCAAACCTCTAAAGATTAAGGTAGAACACATCTGCTCATTTAAAATTTTCCAAAAAAAAAAAAANCACAAAAAAAAACCCCACAAAAAAACAAACAAACAAAAAAAACCACCAATCACAAAAAAACCCACAAAAAAACAAAACCAAAAAGAAAAAAAGGATGGCACACATCACTCTATAAACTACAAAGCTTCTTCTCAATTTTTTTACCGACTAACTAGTATGTACTGTCATGAAATTAGAAGCTAAGCTTAAAGTTCTTTCCTTCATGGTTAAAACTGTCATTAAGACCTGCCTCAGGTATAAATCTCAAGCAAAAAGATCTGTAGAAAAATTACTAATTCTATATATTGGTACAGAAGACACACTTTGGTATCTCTCAAAGATAAAATGATGCCTAAAAGCTGCCTTGCCGTACAAAATCCAGTTGTCCTCCAAGAGAAGAGAAAATATTTTTTTATTTGGAGATATCCTTTCAATCATTACCTGATGAACCAGGGTATATGAAGTGTACACAAGTGCACTCCACTCCTACTCAAGCCCTGGCAACAGTGCCAAATGAAGCATCCTTGAAAACAAAAATACTTGAACTATTGTACTGTAAAAGTTATATATTTTAATATCTAAAGTGTAAGCATGCACTTCCCTGAAACCCAACAACTACTTTGAAAGTAATGACTACCTTAAAAGAATACTCCAGTTTAACAAGGAAAGGAAAGTTCACCGCTTGTAATATCCTCTTCTCATTCAGTGTGTGTTCTATCTGCTTCAGTTTGACGACCTAGGAGAGAAAAACAATCTTCAGCTTAAGTGTGATATTCTATAGTTCTTGATAAACGTTTTAGTGTTAAACAATTAGTTGAAAACAAGCTTGTAACTTTACAGAAAATGAAAAACCTTATGGATTCCTAGTACAATAATGGAACCAAGAAAGGATTAAAAAGTCTAATAACATTTTAAAGAGTAACACTTGCGTAATACGGTTGGCAGGGAACTCTACAAATAGTGTTTCTTCCTACTTGCTGAGTGTGAGAGTCAGTAAAGAAAACCTCTCTGCATTTTCTATGAATTGCTTATGTTTATTATGGCCATACTCCCTCAGCATTTCAGTAAAATCCATTTGATCTTTGGACCCTTTGCTAAGAAAGGCAGGAAACTGTGTAGGATACACAATTATGAATTTTGTTACCTGTGAACAGAAGTAAACAGGCTTATGTTATACAGCTCACACATCAGTGACAAAACTAAGGAGAATACAAATTCAAAATCTCCATTTTTATAAACAAGTTACTTGTAATCCATTAAAATGCTAGGCAGCTAACAAGGCAGCAAGTGGCAGGTTTCTGATCATTGCTCTTTCTCAGCAATTAATTATCTGTTTCTTGTGTTAGACCCTCAACACTGCATAACAAATTTTATTTAATCCTTATTGCACAATTTATCTATAACCCATTTTCAGAATGGCATGATTTCCAAGTAAAGTTAGGGTTTTTTCCCTTGCTCCACAGGAAAAGAGAAGAAAATGTACAAGAGTGATCAAAACAAGTCTGCTTTGATATCTGGAAATCAAATCTAACTGCCATAAATAGGAGATAACCAGGATATTCCAACCCTGACTGAAACTGTATTTCAATTCAACTTTCAGATGCAGAAGGTAGTACCTATAAAAAGCTCACTCGTGTTTTGAAATAAACATCATACAAAGGAAATAATGATTTAAAAATATTAAGCCTATTTTGAATTCCAGATCTTTAGGGTACAAATAAAGTTTTGCTCAAATCAACTCATTTGTGGGAAGTGTCTCCTTCATCCCTGAAAAGCTATGGTACTGGAACGATCTTGTCCATCCAAGCAAGAAAGCCAAGGCTCTTGTCTGTGAGGTGTGCAGCTGCAATGCTGGACAAGACTTCACTCCCCGTTCCTGCATCTCCTCCCAGTGAGGTACTGGAGGGGGATGGAGAACACCCCAGGCTGCAGCTGCTGTTCAACACTTCACAATGTCCAACTGGGGCTTCAGACACAGCTTTGTTCACACTTAAGCCCAGGCTCAGGGCATGGCCAGTGTCAGCTTCCCCAAACAGTGTCAGCTAATGGCAGATTCTCCAACAGCTTGTTTGTGCCCAAGCTCTTGTTCATGATTTTTTCTTTCCAAAACCAATTACATAATTAAACTAGGCATGCAGCGGCATGTTACAGCCTTCCTAACTCAAGGCAGGCACAGGAATAACATCTCTACACAGAAAACTATGGACTGCATCAACATCTATTACTTTTTTTCATGTTCTATGAATCAAGCATGAGATTGGATAACAAAAGACATACACTTGATGCTTTCCCTTTTGTTCAAGTAAAATGGAAATGAAAAATTATAGGCAGCCTGCCCACTTTCTAATTTCATTTCTAATATCTGTGTATTTTCTTTTATAAATAAAGAGATGGAAATGTGTTCTCACCAAACCATCTATTTTTTAAGAATTAATGGAAGCTACTAATATATCTCTAATAGAATATATAAATAAATAATTATGCTAAGTTAAGTTGAAAAAACAGGTATTTTGTAAAGAAACAAGACTTCTTATTATAGACACCAAGACTTCTTATTATAGACAGAACCATCTAATTTATGAACAGAAGACTGATGTCTGTATGCAAACATCTTTATAATCCTGTGAATAATTTACTGCAAGTCCACCGCATTTGTTAAAAATGTGACCTTTTTGCTTTTTCCAGATAACTTCCCAATTTTGAGAGGTAGTAAAAAATTTAATTAACTTTAAAAAAAAAATTCTTTGAGTATTTATATGGTAGCTTTCTGAAGTAAGATGTTATTTCCTAAACTCTTCCAGTGATGACAACTCCGCCATTCACAAAAAGGGTTCAAAGTACAAAAACAGCTGAAAATCTGGAATTTGGTGGTGGGCTCTTTGTGCAGCACTGGGATGCTTTGCCTGCAGGATGTCACCAGCCATACTGAGGTAATGCTGAGGTGCATTTCCACAGCGTGGAAATGGCTGAGCTGTCTTTATTTGTACTATGCTGGAATGTCATTTAACTGGATTTTTTTAAAATACAAGTTAGATGCCATTATAACAGGAGAATGCTGTAGATGCAAAAATTTGAGCTTTTTTAAGTTAAAAAAAAAAATCATGTCTGTTTTGACACTAAAAGGTAAGTTTGTTTTAGTTTCTGTTTGTCAGACCATTATAAAACAGTCCTTCATTAAATGACCTATTATTCAAGGTCCAAGATGCCAATCACATGTAAAGAATACTGGAACTGCAACTCAGGCAATACAGTTTGACTATGTCACTGCCATAATTCCACTACATAAAATTACTCAGAAATGTAATAATGCCTAAGTGCAGAAGTCCACACTGAGGCAACGCTGACTTTGTTAGCTGCTGATTATTAAATTCTCTTTGCCAGATTAATATTGTCTTAATATGATCTTTGTTATACAGCAACAAAGTTATGTATAGTGTCTTACAAAATAAGAACAGGTCTTATACTGAGGACCTTGGAATCTACTAATCTAAATAATGCACTTTTGAAAAACTTGTCAAAACCATTAGAAACTACTTGCATTGATAAATTCTGTTAAAATACTGTACATTCTGGAATTCTGTACTGTAAAATTTAAAATTCAAATTTTATCAAGTGACATTGCTTACTTAATCTAAGAGTAATAAACTGCTAAAAAAAATCAGACTGGAGCAGCAATAGAGGTTCAGACTACAGCACTGAAGTTTTCAACATAGATAATGTCCATTATGTGACGGCTGTTCTGAGACTCCTGTTCTACCTACAAGGTTACTACAGATACAACAGGATTATTACAGAATTAAACATATAGAAAGTAATACCTCATAGGATCAAGAATGGAAAAGAAATTATTTGTGTATTCAATTTTAATTTCAATTATGGTACACTAAGGAAAATTTTGAGAATTTCTGATCTAGGTAGTTTCAAACTATCCTGCAAAAGTTAACTTTTTTAGTTGAGCATAGCACTACAATTTGCTTTTGCCAAAGAACATACAGGTCACCTTACAAAATCTAAGCAAAGAATTTACTCAGTAACATTTTATTAATGCCTTGGACTTAGAGGCTACCTAGAGCCTCTTTAGCCTGTTGCTAATGTTACTGGCCATTGTACAAAGTCTACACAATCCCAACAACTGAACCTACTGGCTAAAAGAGAAAATAAAGCATTTAAATGATCACTGTTGTGATAAGAAAAAGCACAGTATTTGCAACTCAGTTCAACCACAGCTACCAGATCGTCATCTACATCAAACTCTTCTGTAGAACAAAACCCACTATAAATTATACCAACCTTCTGTTTGTCCAGTATCTTCATAGCATAATACTGTTCTGTGGATTTATGTTTCACCATCATTACTCTCCCAAATGATCCTGTTCCAAGGGTTTTTTGCCGCTCAAAATCATCTAGGCCAGCAGTATTCTAAATGTAGGATATAATACATTTACCTAACTGATACCAAAGACAATTTTAACTGTATGCATTCAGTTATGAAAAAAGTTAAGTAATATTACTTTTAACAAAGATAACTATAGCCAACGATACTGTTATAATTTGATATCCCTCAAATTTTAAAAAGATTTTACATTGCACTCATGAAAACAGAAGAAGACAACCCAATTATATCAACATTTCTGTAATTTGTCCATACAGCTGTCCATACATGCTTAGTAAGGAATATCTAGCAGTAAACAGATCGTGAATATAACATGCAGCTAAATAACCCCTTCATGCTTCATGATCAAGAATATTAGAACATGCAAGAAACTCCAAGCTCTAGAGGCAGTTCTACATGAGAGTTGTCTAAAGAGCACATTCCTGACTACATTTTCTCAGACATTCATTGCCACAGCATCTCAAACACTGCTTTAGAACATGAACCTTCCCCAAAATCCCAAGTTTGACAAGATTTCTCTCTAACAAGCTCCTTAACCTGCTCCCAAGCCCTATGCAGGAGTCTCAATACTCTTAATTCCACTTACTATTATGGCAGACATTATTAACATCATAAATTATGGATGTGCAAATGCTTCTGGTTATTAAAAAAGCCAACTAAAAACATGCCAATAGACTTTGAGTCTTCTCATGTTGATTGTGAACATCATTCTCATAAGAGAAAATGTTCAGTAGGAGCATTTCATCAGCTCAGGTCTTGAGAAGACCTGAAAACCTTTGTTGATAAGCTTCAATGGAAAGTGAAAAAGCTAGCATTAAAAAACCCTGAAGCTCCTTTACAAATTGCATTAAAATTATTTCTGTTTTCTGCACTACTCATTACAGAATGATAACATACTGATAACATTATCCAAAAAATGTAATACAGAAAATTACATAAAATTGAATGTTTGAATGAGTGATACCTGAGGGGGGCTTTCCCATTTTCTTAAAAAGTCTTCTTTGGCTTTGGCTAGGAACTCTTTCACTGAAAACACACAAAAAAAGTACATTTCAATTAATATAATTCATCATGGATGCAATGCAGATGCTTTGTTAAAAAAATCATAAACTTCATTTTCAACTTCTTTCTTCAACTCATAATATGCTATTTTCACCATGGATGAAAGCAAGCATCAATGTCTCTAGAACTTCTACTGTATCTCCAGGTGATAGCTAAGCTTTCTGGAGTAACTACATCACTCTACACAAATTACTTAAACTTTACCAGCTCTAATAGCTCACAATACTCTATAGGCAAGCAGGCTTTAAGGTGATGTTATACATTCTTAATTCAGCTGGGAAAAAACCGAACACCTGATATTTATAAATAGCCATTCCACAAAGATTGACTTATCTCGTTAAATAAATGTTGCATTTTCTTTCAGCTGCTTGAGTGTAATGTCAATCTCATTGCTTTTTCCCCTCATCACCTTTATTTAAAGGCTGTTTGCAAGCTCAAGGACCAAATGGACAGCATTACTGCAAGCAAAGACAAAGCACAGGGCTACAACGACACTGCACATTAGGCATGCCCACAGTCAGAGAATATGCAGTTTTAATATTGATTTTCCATTGAAATTGAAGGAATGTATAATGGCAAAATTCTGGATGACTGTTTAAAATGTGCACCAATATATTTTGTTCAGATCATCTCTCAGCTGTTCTCTTTTTTTGAATATCAATGCTCAGCCAGATCAATGCAGATTACTTCATGCACAGTCATGAATGGGAGGTGTGTCAGACATTGCTGTGGTTCTGAAAGAGTCACAGAATCAAGAAAATATCATACTGGTTTTGTGTTCTCTGAATCATTTCACATAATACAACATTAATAACAGTAGTTTTTCTGTACTGTGACGTTCTGCCACAAGCAATTGCCAAATATACACAGCAATATGCCAAGATTATTCTGGTCAATATCTAGAAATCTGTGTTTTAACAACTGTATTTTACATTCTGACAGTCAAAAAATTAGGTTTATAACAGGTTGTAAACAAATCACTCGATGAATCAGAATTTCCTTGTACTTTTCAGTGAATACTAATGTTGACAAAGAGAACTTCAAAAATTATTTTCTTATACTGGTACATTTCCAGCAGCAGTAAAAACAACAGCAGCCCTGGAGAAGGCTGGTTGTGATTTTTTTTTTCCTCCCTTCTTGGGTGTGCTATGGGACTTAATTATAACAAAACATTCAAAGGAGGTTTATGGCTCCCACTACCGCTGGCTCTGATGGAACACTAAATAAAATGAAAATTTCGTAAAAGTTGTTAAAAGTTCTGGGTGACCTCAACATTTTAAAAGTCTTTAAAGCATGATATCCACTCAGCAATTTTATTTTAAGAGAAACAAGCAATATCACAGAGGAGGAACATATTCAGTATTCTAAACTTACGGTTAGGAAGACCAGTAAAAACACAGTTTACATCAAAGAAACTGGTAAAGAGGTATTAAAACTAACTGAGAGTTAAAAATATTTTAGTGGCTAATCAGCAAAAAATGTTAACATATTTATCCTGTGTGTAGAAAATATTTCCTTTGTTTTTAAGTTATAGAGGTTATTCCTGTAATGACTTTTAATTATCCTAATTTGAAGATAGGACAGGATTTCCTGTGGCATGAAATAATTTTCAACACAAAAACCGGAAACTAGCAATGTCCAAATTCACGTTTGATAATTCTTCTTCCACTAGGAGAACAGAGATGACTTGATCAAATGAGGAATACTGATATAGTTTTTCAAACATCAATTTATGTTTAAGTAGCACAAATATTTTCTCTTGATGACAAGAAAAAACAGGAAAATCATTAAGATTACCAAAAAGCCGAGCCTTCAAACTTTAGTGGTTGTAGCTCAGAAGTGAACATTAATGCTATATAGCACAACCAAAACACAAAGTAATTGGTGTTGTTTTTTCATGTTATTACAGTACATATGTCTTATATATCCCTCATGCCATCCCTGTTCATATAAATAAAAATTTGAAGTTTCCACACACTTCACTTTGAAGTATGATTATTCAGTATTTATAAAAATATACAATGACATTTACAGCCATTTTTGTCTCTGTTCTACTTATGGAATAAAGAATGCTGTTTATGAACCAAATGTGATCCAGCTGGAAATATTCAAATTGTGGATTCGTGAGAGAAAAATCTCTCATTTCTAGAATACCACCATAAGCCACAAGCTCTCCTGCAACAAAACTCCTACCTTGTTTTACTTTACTTTGCCCCTCTTTTCTTAGGAAGCAGCATTGAACATACATTTTCAAAATAAAGCTACCCAATGGTAATAACTTATCTGAAAAGTAATCTTTTAAAAATAGTTTCATGTTTTGTGCTGTTTTATTAAAATCAGTTTCTTCCTATTGAGAGAATAGATTAAATTATGCCTGGTTCTCATTTTCAGAGGTCACCTGGGCTCCTACGCCTCAGCATAATTCCACGGGTGCTTTCAAACAGAACTTAGGAAATTCAAGTCCATGCACTTCAGTCATTTCTCAAAACACAACTTGGAATTTGAATTTTGAATTATCTCTCAAGCACAAAACAGCAGCTCTTGCTACAGGAGAACACATTTAATTTCTACTTTTAGGTGCAGAATCAAAATTTACGCCAACTGGGAAGCAGTGGCCATTGGTATTACTGTGATGATGTAAACAAAAAGATGTAATAGGTGATGACTTAGAGGTTTTCCTCAAGTGCACATTTTTAGCCACCTTACATTGTGATAATGTGGCTCTTGTTTGCTTTTCTAGTCTAAACTGTACCTAGCATCTGTGACTTTGGGCACTTATGAAGGAATGAGCATACCAAACGTCTCTATAGGTTCCCCAAGGGTTTGCAGGAACATTCACCCACACAGATGAGATGATGAAGAGAGGAAAGAAAGAGAAGAAGAAAAAAAAGTTTTACGCATTTCCACAACAAACACATAAAAAACACAAATACATTCCACCCTTTCCCCTCCCCACTCAAGAACAGACCCTGTAATAAACCAGTCCTTTCCCACACAGACAGAATGACTCATGCTAAATCACACAATGTTTGAGCAAAGAAAGAAAAAAATCACCAAAGGCAGCTAAAATCAGTATGAAAAAACGATGATGCATCACAGAAATAAGCACAGCTTAGAAAACTTCAGGAGATCAAGTTGGCATCTTTAATAATTAATCTATTCCAAGACATACACATCCACGGAACTGTTGCTAACAATAGTGTATCTATCTTCATCACAGCATGCTGGATCACAATAAAACCTGTAATCGGGTGATCTTCCCACTACTTAGCACTTTGTTACAGAAGACAGCATGTGTGAATTGCATGGCATGTGGTAGATAGCACAGAAGTGGCAAGCAGTCTCCAAAAAAAAAAAACCAAAAAACCCTCAATCAGATTTCAGCCCTATTACCCAGTAACAGCAACTGGAGAAGTCTAAACTGCACAGCTGAAGTTACTGTATGCAAAGTGGAATGTACACAGGGATACAGTATGGACACCATATCAGTATGATTCAATTTTCTAAGATTGTCAGAAAAAAGGAACTAAGGATGGGGATATACAGGTTCCTATAAACACTGAAGAGCAAGGATCACTTGTCTATGGCTGAAGGAAGTGAAGATGAGAGTGGGGCAAGGAGTGTATGCACAGAGCAGCAGCAGACGCTACCCAGACTGGCTTTACTGGTACAGTAGAAGCTGGAGTGCAGGAGGCTGTAACCAAAGCAGGAGGCGTTGCTGCTCAAGAAAGGAAGGTACTGGAAGGAGACAGCAAAGCACAGGTAACAGCACCAGCACAACGAGGACCACAGCAGGAACAACTGAACACGGCAGGAAGGACACCAGTTGGAACCAGAGAGGATGCACCAGCTGTCCAGGGATTAGGCAAGCACAAACACACAGCACAAACCCAGCCCTTTGTGACCTGCATGAGCAAGCGCTGACAGGAGAGGCAGGTTCTATGCAATGCAAACACCCAGAGCAGGAAACCTGGAGAGATTCCGAAGAAGGTGGGAAGAAATGGAATAATGGCCAAGGATCACAACTGAATGACTTGAAGCAGTCTTAAAACTTCCTCCTGCTTCGGTTCACCTTGGTCAGAAGCAGCTACAACCACTACAACACAATATCTCAGCTACTCCCTTGCATATCACAGGTGGCCTGTGGAGAGCTGCACTTGGAACCAAGGCAATATGAGGATAGGCAGGAAAGTCTGCTGGAACAGTGTTCTAAGGGAAGAGCAATCCAAGATCCAGAGGTTCCTAGGTAATGCCAGCATAGGAGGAATTAAAAAAACACCCAAGCAGCAAACCAACAAAACCCAAACAAATGAAAACATTCTGCTACACACAAAACCAAAACACCCCTGAGCCCACCCCCAAACAAGAGGAGATTGTTCTCTATTAGTACATTCACACTGTTCACAATATGTTTGCTTGTTTTATTGATCAACTTTTGTATGAGAAGTTAACATGCTTATAAAAAATTGTTAACTAAGGCTATGAGTACTGTAATAAATACTTCGACCTAAAACACAGCTTAAGGGTAAGTAGATCAGAAGTAAGTTCCTGAAAAAAATCAAGAGGGTGAGCACCTCTCAGTTGCAGGATTACAATGACAGCAGAGGGAAAGGGGTCACAGATGGAGCAGTCCTTAAGAGTTACCATGAGTTACTCTTTCTTTCTCCCACCACCCACATGCACAGTATTTGTTATTCTCAATCACATCTCCCACAAGAGCCAGCAAGCCGGGATTTTATTTTTTGTAAGGGGGAAAAAAAAGTGTTTGGCTAGGATTCACAGCAAGAAAGCAAGAACTAAACTGATTAAGACTAAACACTGGGCACCACTACAAACCCCCATCTGCTGTGCTAAATGCCAATCTCTGTCTGGTATTTAAAATGCCCTTTATCAAAATACAATTCAAATTTTGTTCCAAAACTGTAATATAATCATTTGAAGTACGGAGTTAAATGGGCTATTAATTTAAATCATTTAATGGAAAAATGAATATGTATGAAGAGATTCTGGTAAATGTATATGTATATTTCATTTTTATAAAAATGTATTTATAGCCTTAAACTTTATCAAGATGTATACAGATACCTCAGCAAATCCTGTGGTTATGGTACCATATTTCAGATGCAAGTGAGAAGCTTCTGATTCCAGTTCTGAGTTCCATTCTTACACCATTAATTTGTCTTAATTTTTAAAATTTTCTCTTTTGATTAGCAGGACTAATACAACAAGGCTCAAAATAAGGTTTCTCTGCCCTGGCAAGTGTTTCAAAATGAACATTGCTCACTGTTAACTATTATTATACACTGAGGAAGCAGTGTGAGCACCAGTTAACAATTTAACAGCTGGAAAACACTTCAAACCACAAACTAAAATGGTAACATTGAAACAGACTGTCAACAAAACCAAAGCAGTTTTTTTTCTCACAGTATGAAAATGGTGGGTGAAAAAAGTCCAGGTGATATAAGCCTGGTCCAGAGCAAGTCCACCTTGTCTGAACACTGCACTGAGAACAGCCACCAGCCCTCTTGAGAAGAGCTGACCAGCAGGGACTGTCTTGTTTCTGCTACAGCTAGATAAATTAAGTGCATCAATTGAATATCTCCTTTATCAGAGTTCTGACTTTGAGAGCAAGCTTTTGATTTCATGTTTCTCTTTAAACACTAATTATGATAAAAACAGGTGATGGAGAGCAAACCAACTTACCAGCAGAAATGGGTAAGAACCTTCCTTCAGCTAAAAAACCCACACCAAACAAGACCAAATCACATCACACCACACCCAACCCCAACCCCCCCCAGAAATTAACAGCCAAACACATGGAGCTGTTCTGAAAGAGCCTATTTGCTGAAATACAAAACCTGGAAGTTCTTAGTAGATACATGATCATGTAAGAATTATTAACTGAATACAAGCTTGCTATTAAAATGGAAGTGCTAATTATCTAATAAAAACTTTCTATGGAATACTGGAAAGAACAGGAAAGAAGTGGAGAAGACACAGGCATGGGGAAAAAGGGACAGAAACAGGATAAATAGTAAATTAAGACCAGTTGCAGCTGTTGTGCCTGAAAACTACAAGACACTCGAATCTGATCTTCATAGGAGCACATTTGGGATTTAAAATGTGCAGCAATTGTAAAATACAAATTGCTCTTATCCATTACAACTCTATTTTGGAACAGAGACAAAATCTTATTTTAATCCTGTCCATGATTTTAATCTCTGGAGCTAAACAGTATTTTGTGAATTTTATAAAAGCAAAGTTAAAACAGTTAAGAGCTCTGCAACGAACCCAGTTCACCTCTTTACTTGGCTGGCTGCACAGCAACAGCCTGCATAAGAGATGTGACAGATTAAGACACACCAGAACAGGAGCCAGGTTTTCAGCTATCAGAGATAACACTGATCTTCGTTGAATTCTGAGCAGTAGATACTCCACTGCATATAAGTGCCACAGTCAGACTGACTTGCTTCTATTTTTATTACACATAATATAATTAATTTCATTTCCAAATCCAATGCTCAAGTCTTTTTCCTTTAATCTTTTCTTAAATACCAAAGTGCTGCTTCAGAGGTGGTAAACCCGGCTAATGCCAAAACATATAATATAACAGGGGCCACTCTGGGAAGACAGAACCAAACCCAAATAACAGAATCACCTAGGACATGAATCCCTGAAATTTTGTTTAACCCCCGCCCCCCGAATGTATAATGTAAATCAGTAAAGCCAAATGTATAATGCAAAGCAGTAAAGCTTTTCAGTCACAAATGCAATCAAATCTTGTACTAGCACTGCTAAGCAGTACATCATACATCCCAGTTGAACAATTTTCCACAAAAAAAAAAAAAGAGATAAAACAGATGAGATAAAACTCTGCTTTCTAAATCTAAAAGAGAACGCAGACCCAACATACATCAAATTCTACAAACACACACTTTAGTAAGTGACTTCTCTCAACAGAAGAAAAATACCAAAAGCACCATAGCAGCCAACCAAAGCTTATGATCCAACCTACAATCCATTATTCAAATCCTAAAGTAATAATAATATGCAGGACTTCCTCAATGCTGACAAGCAGAATATCTTCATGTGAGCATCCATGTATAGGATGTGACAAAGCCTCCTGCAGATTCCTGGTGGCCGAGAGCTGTCTACACCACCTTTAGATATTTTGGTCCTTCAGGCTGGTACCCCTCTTTATTACCTAAGTTTTCCTTTCAAATTAAAGTGCTATTAGCAACCTTCTGCTGATTGATTAGAGTTGGGGTTTTTGTTTCAATTCTCTAAATGAATCACTTAGAACTAGCATTCAGTTAGTTCTGGAATATAGGCTTTGGCTTAATGAGAGGAGTCTCATATCTTTTCCCTGCCCTTGATGGACAGGGACACATTGATAATCTGCTTCCTCTTCTGCAACAATCCACGTGATTTGAGACTTAAAAGTCCAAGAAATAGCAGTTTGGTTTATTAGGCTACAGTTCAGTGCTCAGTATGGGCTGAAAAACCCTGATGCCTGGCCTGTCCTGTCCTCCCACAGTCACTCCTGCATTTCTGTAACGACCTTCCTTGAAGGAGTAAAAGCATTCTTATGTCTGACTGCCAAGCCAGGTCAGGGAACCCGCCCAGACTAAAGAGTAATGTGCAGAAGGCAGGGAATGACCAGAGAAGCAGCTCTCTCTTTTCTTCTTCTCATGAATACTTCTCCCGAGGTGAGGGAAGGGAGAAGTGGGGCGGAAATGGGCAAATATGGGGGACAGAACTGCTCTTTTTCTGAAAGGGAACCAGCTTGTGCTAGCACCACAAGACCATGAACACACAACACTGGATGCTGAAAAGGCTTCTGGGAAATAATTCTAATTTTAAGTTATTGGTTTTCAATTATTGTATTGAATAATTCCATTACCTTAAAATTCATAATTAATGAATTATGTGTTTAACACAATTACTTTCAAATGCGGGACACAACACTCCCGACTTCAAAAATTTGTTCATGCAGAAAAAATCTATGTGAAGAATCTTAACATGTAATACACTCAATTGTCATACACTGAGGTCCTTTGTAAGCAATTAGGAATTAAGCTGCAGCTGTGCAGTACCATCCTTTATAGTTGTCGCTGAACTTTATCCAGCGAATAATCTGAAATGTTACAACTACCACAGGACCTGTAGTGTAAAAGACCACATTCCTGTGTGAAATATAACAGGTACTAACAATGCAACAAAGAAAACTGAAAACTGTGTGAAAATTGTGAAAATTCAAGCATCTTTTGTTCCTGCAGTGCATATATTTCCATGGTTACCATGTGGGGAGAAAAAAAAAAGAATACAGTTTAAGAATGAGTTCTAAGAACAACATTTTCTAGGCCACTACTATAAAGTATCTTATAAATGTATTACATTTTTGAGCAAAGGTTTTTAGCAAATTCTAGTAGTTAATACAAATACACAAATTAATCAGATTTTCCTCTTACAGTCGAAACCACTTACCAAGAAAAATGTTTTCAGCACCTGCTGCAGATTCCCTCTAATTAAGCTCTCTGCCCTTCTGCACCATTAAGATTCTGGCCAACTGGTCAGCACCCACTTCCCTCTCCATATCACTGCACCACATTTCCTCTTTGTAGAAGTTCAGTGACTACAAAGGAGAACATACTTTATCCTCCTTCATGCAGCTATCCCTGAGACCAGGCTTTATGACTACATTATTAGCAACAGTAAGCATAAACCTGCAGGTAGTTGATCTTACCTGCATAGCAGGGATTAATACCACTCATGCATAAATACCCCTTACTTTTAAAAGTAACCTTTAGAAGTTTTACTAAACTAACTTCTTCCTTATACTCCAAAGTAAACAACTGCAGGGGGTGTTCACTGCATGGATGCATTTAACAAGTTAGAAGAGCAACTATTTTGTTGCTTTTTCTTTTGTTCAAATATTTAATACAAGACATAAAAATAATAGTAGATGCACCAATCTTGGTCTATGTGCACTTAGGTCTAGGTCCACTTCCCCTAGGCTACCTTGTCCCAGCCCTTACATTATTAAAACTCCACAAAAATTCTCATATAGATACTTTGGGATCAGCAAGACATCTTCACAGCTGTCAGGGTAAATCAGCAAAGTAGTTCTTCATCTCCTCACAAGGCCTGAGCTCCTGACACATCGCTGCACTGACATATCTCCCGCAGAACATGCTTTCAATATTTACAGGAAAGGGTTGCCTGCAGTAACCAGCCAAGCAGGAGAAGTTAATTTCTACCCTTAAATAGCAGAGACTGGCTTCCTGAATAAGGAAGTCTTATGTAAATAAACACATTTCACAATTCAACACATCGGGTGAATAACAAGTTTTTGTTTGTCTCAGGATTAAGGCAAGCAGAAAGTAGCTAAGAATGTTTATTCTCCATTCTGATAAAAAATGAGATTTTTTAGAGAGAAACTGGGTAAATTCAGCAATTAGCATAAAGGCATGCATAAAACTTGCACAGAACTGAACCGCAAAACCTGGAAAAATAAAGCTAAAGAAATTAAATCACATTAATTCTTAATGGGCTGGGGTGTCTGTCAGCAGCTAAAAATGAATAAAGAAAAACACCAAAAATATTGTGCAAGTTACAAAACTGCCTGTAAGAACCTCCACAATTAAAGCTGGGAAACTCCTGTGAACTTTGGCCTACAACAGCAGGACTCACAGAAACTCTCAGAGTAACCAGTAACAAATATATAAACAATTTGAGACGTTAACTAAAAACAAGGACAAACCCCAAATCCTTCTGGTAAAAAAATATATGTAAGTAGTGTAATGGGGACTACAGTAAGTCAGAGTTCAAGATTACAGCATACCAAATACCCTTTCCTTTGGAGAAACCTCGATTTTGTTAATCTCATTTTTTGCTTCTGCCCCAAACCAAGCACTGTGAGGGACTGTTCACTTTGTGAATGCATTTGAAGAATTGTGTCAATGCAGCTTTTGTGTTGTCTTTTTCAAATATTTTGTACAAGAACTAAAATAAAACATGAACCCAAGTTAATACTCAAGACATTGCCCTAGTTTGCTGTCAGAGGCTAATGGGTAACAGTGGGAAATTTTTGAAAAGAAGCAAGCATGAGTCCCACAAGGCACACATAGGAAGATGTATGGTTCTGGCACCCAGAAATTCCATGGCATCCTTCCATTTTTTACAGTCTTTTGAGCAGCAGGAATAATCAGTTGCTGCTTGTTGTCCCTTGCTGTTAGAAATGTTCCCAGTGCACATAACCAATGTATTTATACTACCTCCCTTCACCCTTCACTCCTTACACATACCTATGCTCCAGTGTGCACAAAACTGGACAATATATCAGCAGAGTCCATGAGCGTGGCTCACGCCCTTTCTGTGTACTGCTCCATCTGTCTCCATACACATCTGGTAACTGTCCTTCGAGTGCAAATGTCTGTATCAGCAAATACCTCTATTTGCAGTATTGGAAAGTAGTAGCCCAATCATGTAATTAGTGACACTTCAGAATATTAAGCCTATTCTTACTGAAACAGAAGATTCAGCGGACTATAGACCTTTCACCCCTGGGAATTGGGGCTATTAGTTACTTGACCTTATAGTTTTATCTGTTCAAGCTGGTCAAAACAAAAGTCCAAGTCCAAAGAAATAGAAAAATAGCTTTTCCTTTGAGTTTTTCTGGAAAAAAAAATATCTAATCATATAACCAGACCTTTTTTTTTGTGGAGGGGAAAAAAAGAAGAAATAAAAAGGAAAAAAAAATAGCCACTTGGACTTGCAATTGAGGAAAACACATCATTTTTTCATCAAGGTTTCACTTACATCTTGGCCATCTTTCACAAGGAAAGCATCTGATTTTATCCGCTGACAGGGTGTAATGTAACACTGCTGCATTGAAGCCAGACACAAAAATGCATAGAAGAGCATAATTAGTTTAAATAGGGAAATGTTTACAGCAAAGACTTAATCTTGATGGAGCAGGAGATAATCACCTTTCCTTTGTCAAAATTAGACTAATATATAGTATTTTTGATTGGGGATTGACACCTGTTAAAAGTTGTAGCTATTTATTTCTATTTTTTAATGGAACTGGGAGCCTGCATATCAAGATGAATAAAATCTACAGATGCAAATTACAGAACAAACCCCCAGGGGAAAGAAAAAATCCCCAACCCTAAAAAGAACCACTACCCCCTAAAAAACCCACACCACCAAACAAAAAACCAACATAAATGTTGAGGTTACAAACAACTGTAACCTCTTTCTCACCTAGCTTGTATGAAATTTATTACTTTATGACTCAATCATAAGAGAATATCCAAACAAAAATCACCCAAACCTCAGAATTCACAGAGCTGATTTCCACAAATCTCCAATTCCTGTGGAGGCTATGACCTAACCGTAAGAGAAACAGAGGAAAATGTGCTGGCAAACCCAGCCTGGTAACAACTGGTGAGAAGTGGAGACTTTGTGACCCCAGGAGAGTCCTCTCCACGAGCAGACGAGGCGGCCTCGTGACATGGAGGAAATGCAGGGAGGCTGTCGCTTCCCCCCACCTCTCCCCGAGGCTGAGCAGGGCCAGGTGGTGGCAGGGATGACGAGATGCCACCATGTCCCTGCAGGGTAAGTGTAGGCCGGCCCTGGGCATGTGTGGCCACACCAAGTCCCCACCAGGTAGGTCCATGACGTGCTCCCACCTGCCAGCATCCCTGCAGGGATATGGGGAGCAGACACGAGGGGCTGGGGCACTACTTTCAGGGACAGCCTGCATTGAGGTTTACTTAAACAGCCGTGAATGATGCTGTACCACAGATCCCCATCATGTACCTACAAAGTACGGAAACATTGCCTTAATAACTGTATCAGTTTTGACATTTGTACTTTGTACACCAAGGAAATGACAGCCACGCTTTCCTTTCTGGGGAAGATGACCTCAACACATTTGTATGAGATAAGTATAGACAAGCTGATATTAGATAAGGCAGTGGGATAACTCCTCCCATTCTTTATCTCATGCCATGTACACAAGTGAAATCTTTGTAAAAATGGTCCTTTAAATTTGCAGTATTAAGCAAAACCACAAAGACACACATCCACACAAACCCCACATAAATGATTAACTGCTCCTTCTTTTCAAAAAATCTCTGTTTCAAGTCATTTGCCAAAGCTCCAGACTATCTGTTTGAAACAAAAAGGCATCATTTTGGAAATCAGCATATTTGGGCTTTTTGCAAACAATTTTCAAAGGATATATTTTCCTAAGAAAACAGATTTACAGAGTCTATATATTGAAAAAAACAACTTTCAATAATATTGCAAGTAAGAATATAGCACTTCATCATTCCATTATATTCAAAGTACCTTATGATAAGTAATCACAGTGGTTTTGGGAAGTAAATACCTGCCCAATAAGTTAACTAGATCTATTACAGTATCTCATTTCAAATGAGACTCCCCTCCCTTACTTCCATGAATGACCTCAACTATTCTGCCATCCCAGCATTTAGAAGACTAAAAATCATAGCAGAATAAGCTGGTTCAGACGAAAAACAACAAAAGCCTGTTTAGAATTTTTAGGTGATGATTACAATAATTTTAGAAGGCTTCTCTGATTTGTATCAATTCACAGAAAATAATTTATTATGAGAGGCACAGAAAATTAAGTGAACAGACATGTATATATTGAATTACAAAATTGTCCACATCAGGTCTTTCTAAAAGAAAGCTTTAAAATAAAATTTAAAACACTAAATACCAGTCATGCAAAGCAAACTGTTTAATAAAAACCTCCAAATCTTTAAGACTAATGATTTTACATAGAAACCCACAGTGGGTTGATTACAAAAACAAAGAAATCAGCAGTCGATGCAGCTCTGCAGACAAGAAAGGGAAACGTGGTAGATTTTCCCCGATCGTGAAGACAGAACAAAAAATGTGTCGAAAGGGAATAGAAAAGACTTACCATTCATGCTGAAGAGCTAGTTTTCAGAAACATATTGCTCCAAATATTAATCCAACAGTTGATGAAATATGTTAATCTCTACCAAATCAGTGCTTCAATCTCTAAATACACTCACACACTAACCAGAAAGAGAGCACACAGAATCCACAGAGCTGCTCTTCCTTATGAGCTCCTTGTGATGCAAAAAACTACGAAGCACAAGATACCAGTAGAATATCAAAATCAATATTCAGGACATGGGTATTTGGTTTTGCTCATTAACTACTGCTGCTCTGACCAATGCTACCTATTCATGTCTAAAGCAACTCAAAATGGCAGGGGAAAAAAGCATGCAAACACCAGGAGGGTTTAAGATGTTCTCAATTATATCAAGCACTGGTTGTTTCCATGGCAACCTTAGACCAGAATTATCTGTTGACTTGTACCCAACTAGTAGTTATTCTAAAGCTTTAAGCAATTCATACAGTATGCTCTGCACAGTATTTCATATTTCACATGCATTTTTCTCTCTCTACACACACATATACAAGTAACTATTCAGCTAAATCTCTATAAATCAATCTACGGTATTTGGAAGTATACTGGTATTATTTTGAATCAGAGAACAAATGATATTCTTTTGACTGTTCATCAGCCATCCACTTTCAATTTAGGGACTATGAAGATGGCAGTTGCACCAGTGGTGACTCTCCTGACCATTTCAGTTATCCAAGTTGTTGATATTCTTATGCAGATTCGGAAAACACTTTTATTGGTTCAAGAATGTAAGACACACCGATCTTACTGTCTCTACATTCAAACCCAAGCAGCCTCATTCTCCTTTCCTTTTGCATTTCAATTTTTCAAAGAGCAACAAGCAACTAAGAAAACAAAGCAAAAATCAAAATGTAGGTTCTAGTAGTTGCAAGTGGTCACAGTCAAGACTTCTAAACAAAGAATGAAATGCATCGTTCTGATGGCTCCCATCATGTCCCTTTCACCCTTGGGCAGTGCAGCACAACTGACCTGGTTACCAGCCCAGGCTGTACCATCACATGTGTGCTCAGTCAGCTTTTTAAAACAGATTTCGAGGCCTGTGGTGCCCTTAGTCACCTCTGCTCTACTGGACTCTGAGGACATTCATTTCATGCATCAAACATGTATTCAAGGCAAGTTGGAGAAACTGTATGCTTTATATAGCAAAATAACAAAGCAAAGATGTTAAGTTTCAAACTCAGCCACTGAAAATGGCCTAAGGCCATAGACCACATGACAATTTACTCAAACCACAACACTGACAACAGCGACAGACAACCCAAAGTCCACCCAAACAAGCAGCAGCTCCTTTCCCTTCAGTGAACCCAGAGCTTCAGCAGAAACCCCTTGTAAAAGAAAAGAAACAGACCTTCTATTGCATTTCATTACAGCAAAAGATATAAATACATTAACTTCCTTTTCAAATGGATTCTACCTGAAACCTAAAACAACAAAAAATTCTGAAGTCACTTTCCAATTTTTTTCCAGGATTAGAGTGTTTTCACCTTGAACTCCAAGAGTAATTCATGCCATCTGCTAAGTAGCTTCACCTAAAACTTTACACTAAGGTTTCTAGATTGCAGTGATATTGGCAGGATAGTTGAGAATATTCAAATATCCTTCCAAGACAAACACCAGCATGTTTCTAAAACACTGCTTATTCATTAAACTTTCTGTGAAATTAATCTACATGCTGAATTCAGTGACTCTAGGCAATTCTATGAAATTGCACTATTGAATATAAAACCCCCCCAAACAAAACAAAACGACCCCCAAACAAACCAATCACAATGAAATGAACAAAAAACCCAACACCTTGTTTCTCTTTCATATTTTACAAACTATTTTCACAGATTATGTATTTTTCTGAAAATCTAACTAGGAGTCATGAGTAGACAGAAACACTTCCTCCATTGCACTCCTTTTCTTCTCTATCACTCTGGCTACAGTGGTAGCAAAATGACAACCTTTAAATGTGGATTCAATTCATGGATACCTACGGTAATTTATATTCCTATTTTTAAAAAATAATCTAGAGATTGAAAGTAGAGTTTCAATATAAAGATTCAGAACTTCATCCCAAAACCAAAGCTACACAGTCACCCACCATTTAGTTACCAGCTCAGCAACTTCAGCTCAGAAAACTGCAGGCAACTGCTCTGCTTCATTATGACTTAAAATAGCATTCACAGAACAGCCATTTTCACCATGTTTATCAAGAGACACGACAGTCCATTTCCTCATCAAGCATGTCACACTAGAAAGCTTGCCTTACGAAGAAGGGGAAAAAGTAGAGACTTGTACACAAACAGGTCGCAATTTGTGAGCGTCAGTAGGTCATTACCATTTTTTTCTTCATGTTATATAAACAAAAAATGCTTCAGTGTTTTTTCAAATAGCTATTTACATAAAAAAGAGCTTCTACATAAACACAAGTTTGTGCCTATTTCTACCAAGCTGAAAATATTTTGGAGAAGTGAAAGCTCAGAATTTATGCACTTTCATCATTTATCTTCCCAACAAACCGAGTCAATTCTTTCCTGTCTCATTTGGGAGACCTAGATTTAATCTATTTTAGATCACTGCATTAACACCTTTTTGCTTCCATGTTTACTGCTTATCCTCTGAGAATAGATTCACTCCCTACTCATATAATATTTTAAATTTCAAGTAAGAAGTATAAATACTGATTTTCTTCATGGTAACACTGTGATGCTAAGCATTTCCAACATGGCCTATCTTCAACTGAAATAATTGTGCTATCTCAAATCCATCAATGAATCTGAAATTTAGAACAAAATTATCATAAATTACCATATTGTAACATTTTAAAATGAGTATTTAACCAGAGACAAGAATCGCTATGCAAAATACTACACAGCTTTAAAATTAAGAAGAAAATCAAATGTCAATTTATTTAGATTGTGATTTTTTTGAAATCTCTTTTATTACTCAAAATACAACTATGAAAACTTTTAATCCATACAAATAATACTGTAAAGTGTTCACTAATTAAGAAATTAAAGCTAATCAGCATTCCCACACTAAGTTAATATGTAATAGTTAAAATCAAACACAATTTCATATTGTTTACCACTATATAGGGCATTTTTGATGTGTTTATCCTTTAAAATAAAACTATGAATGATGAAAATCCTTCTAATTAGAATTTTAATTTGGGCAGCAATGTCTGCCTATTTAAAAGTTTAAACATTTTAGTCTTTAGTTAAGGTCTTCTATTTCTGCTGAACTCACGGATTTAATTTGAAAATGCAGTAAGTAATTTAGAAGTAAGAACTGGGGTGGGGGCTTGCCAAAACAAGTCAACTGTGCTTTGAAAGTAAAGAAGGAATGCAGGATAAATTCTCCTGCCAGCTACCAGTCCATGAAGCAGCCCCCATCTCCCCCTGCCTGATGCAATATGCTCTTCTTCCCATTAATACCTTTAGGTAATGAATCATAAAATTGCCCCAGGACGTATCACACATCAGCGTTCACACTTCACTCACGAGGCAAACTGAAGAGCAAACACTTATAAAAGAAACAAACCCCTCCCCACACTTACTTGATTCATCCCACTGGGCAGTGAACTCAGAGCCCTGTTGGCTCTCATGTTCCAGAGCCGCTTTCTGCTCATGCGCACCATTCTTGGAGTGCCTATGGAAGAGGCGATTAGCGAACCCCTCCAGCCTCTGCAGCGCCGTGCCTGTCCCCGTGCCCTGGTTACAGGGGACCTCCTTGTGCCCTGCCATCTGCACACACCAGCCACTCTCACAAAAGCAAAAGACAAAACATCTGAAGGCAGCTGGACAAGTCAGCGCCACTAAGAGCTATGCATGTGTCGAGCTTCCTGCCTGCAGTGTTGGCTAACCACGACTCACTTCTACTTCCTGTTAAGGAAAGCTCTATGATGTACTGGTTTATACAGTGAAAAGTTTTTTTCATGTAAATTGAAAAGTGCTTTGTTTTCTAAAAAAACCAGTAATAATTTCTCTAGTATGTGTTCTCATAGCCTTTTAATGCATTACACTTCATATTTAAGTATACATTTTATGTTAGTGTACTACGAACAACCTGTTCAGAAGTAAAGATCAGCAAGTAGATAGGTATTTTTTTAATTTACCACAACCACATGTGAAAAAAACCAAAAGTAACTGTTCTGCAGTTCCTCCTGTTATTAAGATGGAGTACTACATCACCACAGCAAACATAACCAGCTGGAATTTAATCATTAGTAATCTCATGCTTTCAACTAATCAACTTCCTAAGCAAGTAAGTTACTTGCAAACATTACTGAATAAATTTATTTTACTACTGGAGGAAAACAAAAAAACCCACATTATTTTCCTCCTTTGTGGATAAAATCAGTGAAGAAGTTGAATTCTACTGCACATTTAAAAACAACCATTGTACTTTTTCAAACTTGGTTCTACTTACTCTGAGAATGAACCAAACACGTTTAACTTTTTGCTGATAAGATTTCATTCTTTCACAAGAAATCTTAGTATTTTCAACTGTGGAGTAAGTCTAGAAAGTGCAACTTTTAATGGCACAAAATAAAAGGAAAATAAACTAAAAGCTGTATTTAACATTACAATTATTTGCAGATTATGTAATTTTGCGTCCTTACAATGGGTAATACTAAATATTTGTTTCTGTGGAAATGGAAACACACACATTTCTGTACACCTACAATGTAGCATCTTAAAACTTTAGGCTATTCTTAAGAAAGATTGAAATATCTTTTTCACAATCTGTCTCCTGTCTTACAGTCAACACGTGTTAAAGACATACCTCTCATTTTTCACCACCATATTTCTCACTGCATAGTTTTCAAATGTCAGCAGATACTCACCCTTGGACATTATATAACCATTTCATAACAGCCCTGTGCCTCAGAAAAAAACCCCTCATGCTGACACACTGCCCATGACAATGATAAAATAATAAAAATGCCAACAGAGAGATTTTACAAATTAGGCTACATTCTTCCTCATGGGCACAGCTGCATTTGTGATTGGCCTCAGCCAGCACAACCCATTACATTTCTAGACTCTACACAATGCCCAGGAATGCCCTGTGCTTGCAGGCTCCAGATACTCTGGAACTTCTTTCTCCAGCCCCTGTTCAAAATTTGGAACCAACTGTCTAAATGCCTACATTCTGCAGAGCCATCTGTTAATCTGGGTGAGCATCAGCTGTCTCAGTGGTGACCAGGCTGCTCTTCCATCAGGGTCTGGTGCTGTAACCTTCCCTGGATGCCACCTCATGCCTCCCAGCCTTTCACCTGCTTGGTTCCAAGACCAATTATGACATCCACAACATCCCATTGGTTCAAGACACTGCTGCCAGAAACAAGAGGTAGTGAAGATCATGAGGATCTGTTTGCCTTACCAGGTGTCACAAATAGGCAGAGGGGATTTATTTCATGTCATATATAACCAAACACTTTAATACAGAGTAAGGCCATGCACCTTCCACACAACAATATAAAAAATATTTAAGACAACATCAAGATGCTTATTCCGTGCACGGTGATCTTTCTGGAGGGGAAGAGCCTCTCTGGAATTGTACAGATGTGCTCCCCCTGTAGCTCACTGCAAGTCTTTGGGCACTGAGGGAATCTTTCCAGGATACTCATATTCTCTCTAACCTTGGCTATGGTATGATGGTGTGCTTATTTTGTCTCTCTGCTCTCCCATGGTTCTGAGCCTTTACACTACTGTTGTCTTATCTTTCACACAGGTCTTCAACTAAACCATTTTGCTTCCCTGATCTGAAAGACAGTAATTTACAAAATTCACATTACAGTCTGGCAGCCATGACCAGTCCATTGAGAGATGTGGAAACTGCCGCAGAGCAACTCTGCCCACCAAAATTCAGAGCTCTTAATGCACTCAAATGTCTAACCTAGACACTTGAGGAAGGGGCCGAAAATAAGAAACGTAAATACTCATACTCTGACATCACACAAGTAAGTGGTTTAAACGAAAACACGTTACCAAAAAGGAATTCTTAGAAGAAATCCTAAGAGAAAGCCTGAATTTGCCATTATTTAATTAACTATTGCAAGTGTACACAGTTACAGAAGTTCTGTACACGTACAACATGAAAAGAAAGTGCTGGTCACATTTTCACAGATAGTAATACACTTACTTAATCTAGGAAATTCTCGGCATTGATTGGCATTGCCCAATGACTATACAAAAATAACATATAAACCCACATCTCACATGGTTTTCAATGTCTTCAAATTAAGTCCATGATTTTTAATGGCAAAACTTCCTATTTCCTTTTACTTAATCTTTCATCTTATTGACACACTGATCTTCCAATTAATTATTACATTAAGTAAATTATATGCTATATAGGAAGAACAGAATGCAAGAAAATCAGAAATTTCTGTTCTGTAAGAGATAATGAAGTTCCAATTTCTTTCAGCCTAAGTCAAAAATAAAATGTTCATTTCCTTTAGACAGAAATTTTATTTTTGCTATCTTCCAACCACCAAATCTTGGCAAAATTTTAAAACACTCAAAAACTCAGAGCAGTAAGACATTCAACTCTGAATATGAACATTGCATGTGCAAATTCTGGTATTTCGATAAACCGTATTTTGGTAAAAACTCTCCACAGTTTTATAAAAAGCAACATCATGACGACAGCCAAGGACAAGGGTTAACACAGCAGTCCTCTAAGCTGATAAAGGCAACAAAGCCATTTATACTTTTCCTGATGGCCAACCTATAACCTTGTGAACATTTCCCAGGGGCTGGTGCCCTGTGCCACGTTACAACACACAGCACTATAACCCAGCCACATACCTTCCAGCCCCCAGCTGAATAAGAATCTACCAGGTAGCTATGTGGACAACTTATTTTTAATAACCTCTGCTGAAACAATATTTCTCAATTTCTAAGAAGAAACTCTACCCTACCAGTCAAGCCTTAAAAATGAAGGATTAAGAAAGAGAGAACACTCCTCTCCTCAAAGGACCCAGATGGTTGAGTAACAGCATGTTACCATGTGTTGTAACTTTACTTGGAAATAGTTTTAAATATTTTTAAAGGATAATGTGTGCATTTTTTCCATATTCAGGCAAAGCGGGACTGTACAAATAACACCATTCTCTAGTGTTTAATGAAGGTTAACCCTGAGAATCTTGCAATCAAGAACAAGAGCTTTTAAGAAAATTAATCTATTCCTTGACAGGACCTAGAAAAATAGTTTTATGATACAAAACAAATTTCAGATCACCTACAGCTAAATGAAATCTAGGTTTTAACTCCAAATCTTGAAACAGTATTTTTCTGGTTTCACATTCTATTTCTCTAAATAAAAAGACTATTTTCTATCTTATTTGAAATATTAAACATATTGTTTTAAATTGAATTTTTTTTTCACAAGAGGTCTCTATCTGTATTAAAGAGATATACTGCAACATTTTCTGCATATTTATTTTTTTGTAATCAATGGAAAAAATAACTTAAACAAGCCTAATAAAGAACTTTTTTTCCCTAGAGGTTAAAGAAAGTTTATTTATTTGCTTTAAAAATTGATGACTTGATGAAACACATTTTCTCCTTTATGCATCAGTTATTCCAAGAATGAAAGATGAAAATCCAACTTCAGCATTTATTATTTATTACCAAAGGAATGAGCAATTACTTGATACAAAGTGTTAGTGTGGGATCCTCCATTTTTAAGAGCTTGGGGATCCTGCCAAATTTTGCTGGTATCTAATTGACCAATAAAGTATTTGTAAGTTGAAAGACACAGCTAACACATTTCATATAAAGAAAACAATTTAAGTGTCCAATTTTGAATTAGTAAATACAAAAGTTTATAAGCATTTAATGACTCAAATTTTTTACACTATATATATACACTAAAAGCCTAATGTCTGTATTATAAGTCTTAGGCAATACATGTGGTATTTTTCTAGTTTTATATAAACCTTGAGAGAAAAGGACGTAAAATAAAGTATACAGATAGCCCTTTTGTAACTTAAAAACCTCCAACATTTTCATCCGAAATTATGTAATTGAACACAATCCATTTTGAGTCTTGCCAGGCATGCATATTTCAGAGGGAATTATGGGTAGAAAGAGAGACAGAAAAAAGCTCTTGAAAAAGCAGATGTGTTTTGATTTTCACTGTACATCCAGCACTATTCCACTGGGCTGCATCTCTTCTTAAACACACGGAAGGAGGAGCAGGATTTGCTCACAGCTTACTGCTTTAATGGCTCTCCATTTTGAAACAAAGATTTTTCAAAACGTACATAAAGAAAATAAACACAATCAGTAACTTCATTGTTTAATGAAACACAAGAAAGCAAACCCAGACGGTTTTAGTGTGCCTCTATGCCTACATTTTTCTAACAAGGTTAACCCTTCCTAGAGAGTCCCTCCGAGAGCTGCACTGAGGCTGGGACTGCAGCACTGCTATAAATAGGACTGCCAGGAGGAAGTTGTTGCTATGGAAACACTGGTCATATTTCTATTTTGACTCCGTAGGTCTCTACCGGCATCTACTGTACACCACTTTAACTGCAGCACACATTTAATACCTTCAGCTCTCACCAGGAAGCATTAATTTAAGCTCATATGGTCAAACAGCATCATTTATTTGTTGACCATGATGATACAAAATGAATAAAAATGTGAGAACTCGCAGGAAAAAAAAAAAAGAAAAATGTCAAATTCAGCATCTGATTTTTCATATGTAAGCTGTAAGTTCTTACTCTTCCCATCAGTTCTCTTGTCAAAATTTGACAAATTCATCATCCAACATGTTGAGATTTTCTGTGGACACATACCATGGCAGCAAAACAAGTTTCCTCATTTCTACCAACACATTATCTGGTCTTTTTGAAATCAAATACCTCGTAGTCACAGTCCCAAATCTAGCGCTGACGAGAAGAAGACAGAGAACTCTCTCAGTACAAAAGGCAAATCTTCAACAGAACAGTCCAATCTGCCAAAGACAACTGGATTTCTCTCCTAAGACACCACCTTGCTCCATGCTTGTCTCGCAGCTTCCTTCAAGATGCTTTGCTCGCTGATGGCTGCCAATATGACAGTTCAGACTGCAAGACTGACATTGGCAGAATGTGAATAAAAATTACACAATTGCTCCATAATAAAACAAAGGTTAGCCAGGAACCATCTTTGAAACCGCTGCTTTCACATAAGTACAAGAGATTTGGAAGTATTGGTGAAATCTGCTTGGTGTCCATGCCCTTCCAAATCACACATTGCTCAAATAACCCTCTGTAGTTACTCGTAGCACAATTTGTAACAGTTTGACAGTCATTCACAAGTTTTGTACAAATCCTGTTACTTTGCAGCAAAAGAGAAAGTACCTATGTAAGTGTTTTTTGTTATATTTACACAAAATAGTAGTCTGCCAGGAGTAAGCTGGTTTTGCTTTTGAACCAATGAGGTCCAGAAAGAACAAGTAAGTGTACGGACTTTTAAAATTAAAATCCAAGGTAAATTGTGAAGCAAGGTAGCATGAACTCAGTTGCTCTGCCTCTCTGAAAAACCTAACACCAAATAAAGGTTTTAGTCCACTTAATTTACATCAAACTAATTACTACTGTTGATTAATATTGAGCATTAATGGGTGATTGATCCAGAATGAGTGAGCTGAAGTTCTGGAAGAACCATGCAGATATTTTGGTCAGTATCTGACTGGGCTCAAGGAGAAGCTCCCTGCTTCCAATTCTGGCCCTTCTCCATCAGAACAAGGATGCAGAAGATCTGGCTCTCACAGGAACTGCGAAGGCTCCTGCAGGTGTGAATCGGCTGTGGAGAGGATCTTGGCTATAGGAAGCTTTGGGTAAAGGAGCTCTACTTTTTCCAAAATCTACAGGTTTGGTCCATCCTTTCTTGGATCCTTAGCTACTTAACTAAAGGAATTTGTAAGGAACTGCCCCATACGAGGTACATGCCCCTTCCTAGGACACATTATGCATTATGTGTCCTGAATCAGAGTGCTGCACACAATAAATTATTATTAACCCTGAGAGGTCTGGAGTCATTTTTACAGATAATTTTTGACACAGAATAATGGAAAGTAAGAGAAAGGAGAACAGTGAAATGTTCACCTAAACTTGTAGTTTGTAGGCAAAAAAATATTCACTATATTAACAGCTACACTTCACTATCAGATCTGTACAGCACAGTAAAAGACCAGAATGCTAAATACTAGAGTAACCAGAGACATTTTAGTAACACTTCCAGGAAGCCAATCTGCATTTTAAATCACCAGCACACTTCCTAAGGGAAAAAATAACTCAAACCAAATGACTCCACCTTGAGCTAAGTATTTTAAATTCATACCTTAGTTTTCCTTGATTACATGACATTTAGGTTCAATTAGAAAAATATCCAAATAAGAAAGAAAGCAAACTCAAAGTAACTCTATTGGCATGGATTGTGGTTTTTTTCATAAGCTGAAGGACTACAGAGTACAAATTAGAATACAGGAGCGGCTTTCATAAAATACAGTCTGAAGTACAAACATTTGGCCATGTGCTGCAGAGGAGCACTCACCACTACACAGCCCCGGTATTCCAATGCCTGGCCAGACCACAGGGCCCTGGTCTCACCACTCCTATCTGCCTGCTCAGCTTCAGATACCTCACAAAACAGAGGAAAAGTGAAACACTCCTTGTCCCTCACAGCAGCTAGATTGAAACACAGGCATTAAACCCTGGAAAGTAGAGAGGATGCTGCTGGCCACAGGACAAGAGGCTGCAGAATGTGTAAGAGGACATTTCAGGGTTTGCACAACACACCTTGTGCTAACTAAGTGGAATCTCAACTACAGGAACTTGCACGGCTGCAGAGGCATCAGAAGCACCGCTCAGAAAACAAGATTTCTATATACACTGAAGTTAATTGCACCGTGTTTACAAAATATATGTTAGACTGCACTTAAATGGAGTAACAAATGCCATCTGCTGGTTTAAGACCAAACAAAGCATGAGGTACAAAACCTATAATACTGAACAGAAAATTTCAGAAGTACTCAGTCATTCATTTGTAATGTGTTGTATAAACACAACTGAATATCTCAGATTTCTTAGAGGGGAAATAATTCACACACCAACCTTCTAATTACTGGCTATTTTTTCTTAGTGAGGCAGCAACAAAGTTCACAGATTGTACTTTTTTCCTATTTGTGATGGGTTTTAATTTAAAAATTCTAATTTATATTGAGTTTATTTAATGTATGGTGAATTTAATTATTATTTGACTGAATATATTCTTAAATAGTATTTACATTTGGATATAACAGAAATAATTTACCAAGTTAAAAAAAATTCTAAAAATTGAACATTTGCCTTTGGCTATTTATGAAATGTGTTTACCAGTAAGCAACAGGCACTTTGCTTCTCAGTCCACATAACCTTGTGGCCTTCCCAAGTTTTACTTTACAAGAAATGCCAAAAAAACTAAAGCTTGGACAGATAGAATGGTAAAAAGATAACTTTCCTTCTTCCATTTACAAAGAATGAGATAAATACATCATTACAAGTATATTTAGTTTGGTTTAACGTTTGTTTAAAAGCACGGGAAAGCAGAAAGCACTTTTCAGGAAAGGAACACTACAAGATTAAATGCATAGTGTTTATTTTCTCCTTTTTTTGTGGATAAAATACACCAATTTTTGTAATTCTCTGAACAAAGTCAAACAATTCACATGGCATGCCAGCTCCACATGCAATATGAATGTCAGCAAAGATAATTCGTTAATACTGTATCCTCAAACTTTCAATTGTATTTTCCCATTGAAAGCAGCATGATCAAAGATTTCTTTTAAAAAGATCAAAAGAAACTACTGATTCCTTCACCAGAACTTATTCTCTATAAGTTATAAGCTGTGCTGAACATAACGTTTTTTCTTATTTTTAGAGCAAAATGAGTGCTTGATAATACACAACATTTTTATTTTGAGAAGCTTAACAATTCTGCGTTTTTTAAAAAGCAAATATTTTCTTTCTAAGAAACAGATTTTTGTAATGCTGGCTACTTGTAATAGAGCTCACTCCATTCGATTTCACAAAGAATAAACTCTTCTACAGAAACACTATTTAAATGAAATAAAGAAATAATTTTAAATTAAGTGCAATATAAACTTTTAAGTGACAAGTAAACCACAGTAAACCATCTTGAAACCACTTTTTAATTAGATACAAGAACATCCATTAGTTGTAATTGTATTTACCTTTAATTTTCTCTAAAGAGAAATAAGAGCAAAAAGTAATTAAAAATGCATTCTGAAAATCACTGTGTTTCATACTGCGAATTGCCAGTAAAAGCATCTTCTCAAGGCAGTGACAATCAACCCCATCCCCTCCTGAACAAGGATACTGTGACTCTCCTGTAGCACTGTGAGCCTCAGCGCCCACCTCCACTGCACACAGGGAGAGCAGAGCATTTGCCAAACTGGCTTCACCATCCAGGGCCTTCCTGCTAATAACTGGGAATGTTATCCTTCATCTGGCAGTGCTCACATCATAGGATAGGCCATCCTAATCACGATTACTCCAAAATAAAGAAAATGTTTGGAATATTCCTATTTTGAATGGGTGAAGTCTATCACACGATAGCATGGTACAGGCCCTTCTTATTTCTGGGAAATAAAAATCCCTCTAATTTAGCAGAGCTGGAAGACATCTCTTGAGTTTTTATCTTAATTTACTTGAACCATTTTGAGAAAAAATGCTCAAAAGTTTGTAACTAGCCAGAGACTTAATTTCTTCCTCCTGGAAGAACAAACATGTTTCACTGTGAGCCAGTCTCAGATCCTCATAGCTCTTCCTAACAAGCTCAATACAGAATTGTTATTTCTGGGAGTCACATGGCATGTGGGAAGGTTCTGGTTTTCTTCCAATTCCTCTCAAGTTAAAATCTACCCAAGAAAACTGCCAACTGCCAAAATGAGGTAACAGTTGCACTACACTGGGCAATTTTTCTAAACTTATTTCCACTATAAGATCCACCTTCTTCCACTCCAGGGAGGGTGGGTGGAAGGAAACACATGGCATCCCATTTAAGTGAAGTATCAAAATAATGAATTTAGTAATTGCAGTAACTGAGACCTCTCCTCACCTTTCTAATACAATTAAAAAAAAGCCCAATACTTAAACTACAAGAAATAAAAGCCTAAATGAATACTTATCTGAAGTGAAAATGAGTGCTTACATATTATTATTAGGTAACATATGACATTTGCATTCCATTGTCTCTGTAGAGCTGACACTTTCAGAAGAAAATATCTGCTTAATTTATCAGTCAAATAAGGCAAAGTATTATTGCAATTTTTGAAAACACTGCTGATACATGATTTTTCTGTAAAGTTGTGCAAGGCTAACAATGCATTTCTGCATTGCTGGAAAACTTGCAGCCTCGTTACCATTCATGTTGAAACACCAAGTTAATCTTCCTTCCCTGCTCTAAGGAAAAACGGGTACACATATACTCACTCTAAGAAACAGGAAAGAAAGGCTGATATTCTGGGTACAAATTTTGTTCTACTTAAAGCAACCAGCTCGAGGAACATAGATAAGAAAAGCATACTTTCAGAAGAACGGCAAACAAAACCATAACTAACAACCCTGATAACAAAATGCTTGCAGTCACCTAGAACAGGTATGAAAATAGCAGGGTGGCAAACTCTGCATGAACTTCTAACTCTTCTCCTTTTCCACAAAGACAAATTCTTCTCAATACTATTAAAAAAATGCAATTCACGTCTCTAGGTAAATGTTTTAATTCTGAACATCATATATATATCAACATCATTGCATGAAAATATACATATATTATACAGTATTTTGAAAAACTTTCCCTCCTCCTTCCTCTCATTTGGAGAGTTTTTGTTGAAATTATCTGTTTCACTCCCTTAAAGGAGTGAACACACATCTAGAGATACAATTACCAGATACACAAATGGACACAGGCTAGACAAGAGGCCACTCATGGCCTGTGCACGGTGCTGTGGAGGCTGAGCTCAGATGTCTCTCTGCCTTTCTTCACAGAATTCTTTTGCACCTCTGGTTTTGCAAATGCCTCTTTGATATAATTTTGTTCCACATATTATACGTTCAAGTATTTTTCAGTTCAGCCTGACTGCTCAATATGCCAAAATTTCTAATCATACATTCCATCTGTTCCCATTAATTTATGTAGTCTAAAAATAATTTGTAGCCTGAAATTCAACAGAAAACTCAGCCTTACACATGGAAACAATTTCAAATAAAATTGACTGGGTTTTGTTTAAATTAAAAATAAGACTTATTTTGATGTTTTCATGCTTAAATTGGCATACTCAAGTTCAAACGCTGTTGTTAAATTTTTTTGCATCTGAAAAGAAGACGGATTAACATCACACTTTTGACAGTAAACAACATAAATTGGCTGACATATTAAAAATAAAGAGAACTTTAAGTACACATAAAAAAGACCCATTCAATAAAGTCTGATTTTTGTCCTAAATCAAATAAACCCCAAATTAAGACCTCCAAAGAAAACATACTGAGTGAAATAGATTATTATCAAGACACATTTACACCAGCAACTTTGTTGCTAAAACAGGTAGAAATATTGAAGATAAAGGAAATTAGGCTTAATTCTTTGCTTACAAGTAATTAGTGAGCCATTAAAACACACCTTAAAATTAAAATATTCTTTTCTCTCTCAGTAAGTGTCTACCTCAGAAGCAACTATGACACAAGCATGGGGAACATAACAATATTAGAAAACTCCAGAATGTCACCAACACTTGGTCAAAAATTAGAATTTCGCAACAGAACTGGGAGAAGGAAAGGCCAAAATAAAAAAGCAGAGGAAGGGCTAACAGGCAAAGAATTGAGAACTGATGCAACAGTGCATTAGGGAGCTGGCACAAGGCAGAGGTAAAAATGAAACAAGGAGCTGAGGAAGTACAGAGAGAGGGCTCTGATCTGAAACCACTACACTGAGTGAAGGCAAAACCTGAGCTTCAGGGTAAGTTCAAGAGCAAGAAAAGGCATCTTCACCAGCAGTCTCAAACAATTAGAAGAGTTTTATTCTCTCATGTTATTTAAAAAAAAACCCAAAAAACTTGTACAATTCAAGCCTCCAAGAGCGTAGGGTAGGCAAATTTTTTCTAGATAAAAAGATCTGGCCTATCACTGTACATAGAGAAGAAAAATAGCCTAACCCCTTCCTGCCCCAATTTTTCAGCCATTTAAATTTAAAGGACAATACTCAATGTCTCTGTACAACTTCACCCCTAATTCTGTTTTAGACATTCATTTTAGAAGGTCAAAGGCCAAAAACTGATTTAACACAATCTTATTATCTCAAATCTTTATAGTTCTGAAACTGAAATGAAAGCTTAACGTAGTTACTGACTGCCAACTGGGCATAAAGGAAAGATGAAACACCCAATTCTTTAATATTCTTCAGTATTTTAGCAACTTATGACTTGGCTATAACTGGCTCAGGAAATGAATACCAAACTGCAGATACACTTTGGGCATGCTAAGAAAATGAACTCCTCAAACACTAATGTTTGCTAGATCTTGTTTTGCTAGCCTTCATTTTTATCTGATGTTGCTACAGAGACAGATTAAGACATTTAAGCTGTAAAACTCAGTGGCTGCAGCATCATTAATATATTAATGTCCTCATATGAAATTTTTTTTAAAAAAAATCTAACCTTGGGGTGCTATTTCTTCAGCCAGAGCCAAGACTGCAACATGAAAACTGACTTCAGAAAAGCACTTCTGCTCCCTGGCTCACAGGCTAAGCAATCAAAACACTCAAAGTTTATAACAGATTTCATTTGTCAGTGTTTGTCATCTAAGGGTGACCCTTGGACCCCAAATTATGATGCAGCTCAGATTGCAAAATAATATTCCTTTCTGATGTGTTGTTAAATACTGGTATCTATGGTGCTGCTTGTCATCGGTATTTTTGTCTTTGTAACTCCCAGACTGAATACTACAGGTGGCAATTACACACATCCATGCTCAAAAGCCCAGCTACAATCAGTGTACAGCACCACTGCAGGCTCTGACAGAGCCATGGAACCAACAGCTTAGTAACATTTCACCTGCTCTCCTAAGACTCATCTGTTGCATTCTACAGCTGCCTTCAACCTAGAAATTACTAAAATTCTTTATTGCATTGATGACTCTGTCTTTATCCATTTTCATGACTGTGATGATTTGGTGAGGTGAGACTGATAGAAAAGTCCCAACATTTAACCCGAACCACGTGCAGTGAGGATAAAGAGATCCCACTTGGCCATTATGAAATAAATATTAATCTATACATAACTTTTGAGCTCTGACTCCATCACTGCAGAGTAAGAAAGGTAAAGACTGTTTGCTTTCCAACATTTGATATATTTTTAATACAAGACTTATTTTTAATAAGAGATTAATAAGTTTTGAAAAGTCTGCCACTTCCAGGGAAACAAACATTTTTTCTTTGGTGTTGAATGTAAGTTCACAAAGAAAACACTTTCAGAACAAAATACCATTAATATGATTCTGAGCTCATGACTTCCAGCATAAATTTCATTTTCCCTTGCAGTATCTGAACATTTTCAGGACTGAAATGAAGAAGACAAGGTTTCTCCAGCTTGCTAATTTTGAAGAATTTACACAATTCACCTGACTTTATTTCAGGTTTTTTTAATTAACGAACATAAAAGTTTGAAACATGGCCAGAAAGATGAACGGATACTCCAGGACCCCATTAGGAGGCACTTTACACAGGAACAGATGGGAAACCTGCTCTGCAATAGAAGCCAAAAGTTTGCAAAGTACTTTCCCAGAGTCCATTTAGGTTTAAAAATAGAAATGTAGTATTATGATACAGCAGTCACATGTAGTACATTTGATCTATTTTGAGCTAAAATTAATAAGCACTTTGAGAACGTGAAGTAAATTGATATACTAATTGCTATAAAATAAGGTATAGTTTTCTCTGTGTAACAGACTGCCAATTTAAATGTATGACTGGCAAAAAATGAAGATACACGTTCTTTTAAATTACTAGAAGTGTTACTACAAGCCAAGGGTAATTACAAGAAGTCACTTCACTGTATTGCTGTATGCCTAGGTCTTCTAAAGAATTAATTGTTAGATAAATATTTTCAGTTAATTGCCAGTTTACAGATGAAAGGTGCTTAATAGTGCCAACTAATTTAAAAAAAGTAATTATTTTTCCAAAAAGTTCCACTTTCCCTAACAGAAATTCAGAAATGGTTAAAAGCAATAGGACTGTTAAGCCTGATTGCATTGCCTCTGCCTTGTTTTTCTGGAACATCGCAAATGAGAAGTAAGGATTTAGACAATCATATGACTCCCAAGTTTAACAGCCCAGATTTTCAGTGCATCAAGTCTAAGTAGGAAGGTCAACAAATACTGCAGTTTGACCTCGGATAAAAGCTGAACAGCATCTACAAACAATTTCATACTGTGATACCAGAGCATGACACATTTCTGTTATTCGTACAAAACACCGATGGGTGGGCTTCTAATGAGATTTTTAGGAGTACTTCTGAGTTAGGAAAAAGAACTCCCTAAGAGTTCCAGAGGACAAAGGCTTATCACAGTACCTATTCCCTTCTTATGATCCCAAATTGTCTTTCTTAAACTTGATATAATATTTATACAAATTGATTTATTCCCAGAATTTTTCATCAATTCCTCCCACTTGGACATAAAAATATGCAAGCTATAAACTATGTCACCAAAAAAACTACCATAGTATCTCTTAATTTTATTGTACATTCTAAAAATAATAACCAGGAATACAATTGACACTGGATAAACTCAACTAAACTGCTATCAACCTATTGTCATACTAATTATGAATATTTATTAATAAAGACAGTAACTGACTAGGAAAATTTGCTGCCTTTTCATAGGAAGACATTTACAAATCAAACTGTATAAACAAGTACTTGTCTACATAACTTAATTCAAACCGAAAACTACGTTTTAAAGACATAATTTATATTTCACATTTTGGCATTCAGAGGCATTAAAAAAGTCAGAATAAGTATTCTTTTAATAACCTCTGCATGGCCTTTGTTTACGCATTCTTCGTAACAACAGATAGAGACACGTATTCGTTTTTCCACAGACTGGTACTTTCTGCAGAACAATGTACGGAATTATCCTGGCACTCATTCAGAATCAGGCAGTGAAGGAAATGTATTGGCTGAGCTCCTTTGGAAAGATCCACAGAACTTTGGAAGCAGGATGAAGTAGCCTTTAGCAGCACCAGGATGAGCTGCTGACAAAGGCTACTAAATACCATCCTTGAAGAGTAGACACTATCCTTGTTCTGTGACAAGTTATTTAAACCATGTGATTTTCAGCTGTAGGTACTGCTGCTTTATCTCCATAATGGTGAAATGGTATTTGGGTGCCTATTTCACAAAGAAGAAATAAAAACTACTAGAACAGGAAGAAAACAAGCAGGGAAGAAAATGAGGCTTTATTTTATTCTCTACCCACTGCATTGCTTAACTTTCAGTAACAAATCAAACAACTTTCATATAGAACTTCATCAGAAAATAGTTTAAAGCAATGTGTGCATGCACTATTGTAAAAACTCCAATTGGAACAAAACCATAATGGAGACACATAAAATGAATCTGCCTGAAACAGAACTACGCAGAAAGACAGCTTGGGAAAAAGGTGTAATGAAAAAACAGAGAGGTGCTGTGCAGGAATGGTAATTACATCTGAAAGAAGTTCAATAGGACCCATAAGAACTGTATATAGAAATGAGGGAAATATGTTCAATTGCTTAATAAAACCCTTCCCCTCCCCATCATGAGATTGATTTTAACTTGCCTGAGCAAGGAATCCTTCAATTGTTATAAGAGCTATATAACCATAAGAATTCATTTCAAGATGATTCTTTATTATGGACAATAGAGGCCTGACAGAACTGGAATAGCTTCACCAGAGTTTTTTTAAAGCTTATAAATTTACACCAGAATTACAAACTTTCTGAGCAGCAAGAGAGCATCAGTTTTGCAAAATAAAGTGGCACATTTTATGTCTGATGGTGTGTGATCACAAACTCTGAGAAGCTGTTTCTATAGAGAAAGCATATACTGATTTTGAATTGCCCAGGAAAGGAAAATTATGTATCACCTGAAAAGTCACATCTTGGCCTGTTGACAGAAACACTAAACCATAAAATGAAGGCAAAGAACTAGGTGATACAGCAAAAGAACCTTTGGACAGTACATATCATTACAGCTCTGCCAATCAAGAAAAAAACAACCAAATCCATGCTCCTCACACAAATGCACATTGCTACCTACTTGACCTGAGCAGGTTACCTGTTTCCATCATCCACTCATCACTTGAACAGAAATAAGTGAAACGCTGCTCTCTGCAGATTATCCTGATTCAACCCCGGGTATTTATAAAGAATGTATAAAATTCTACCTGTACAAAGAAATGAATGTGAGAAGTCCATAACAATGCTTCTTTAGCCATGCTCAGTCAAGAAATGCCTCACTGTGTTTTTCACGGGCCATCTTCCACTATTTACTCAAACTCTCTCTGGGGCATTCTTGCTGTGCCTTTGACTCCCCTCAGAAACAACATACACTCATCTTCCCCAAATAATACACAGGTTCTCCTTCCTGAAATATTCCACTAGTGAGTTGCCTGTTTTTTTTATTTTGAAAACATCTATTTGGCTGGTTTGAGTCTTGGTGGACTTTTTGGTTTATTTGCCAAGAATAGGAAAGTTGCACTTCCAGCCTTCATTTTCACTAGAAATTACTCAGCCCATAATATCACAAATGTGATACGAATGGACAGCGTAGGAAGCATTTGAATAATTCTACTCTTACCAAGCAAAGTAAGATACCAAAAATGACACTTAAATAATGTAACCTTTACTTCAAAGCAAAGCAAAATTTAACTAATATCAAGTAGTTAAAAATATTAAAATGCATAGTTTTTAATCTACAATAGTTATCATTGTTTACTATTTAAAACTACTCAATTAATTATCCTGTAATACGACATAAAAATATATTCTTGAAATACAAGGTGTTAAAAAACACCCCATGGCACCTTGTTTCAACAAGGGGTTGAAACACATCCTTCTTTTTTAAATGTTACCTGAACAGGTGCACGATTTGAGGGGTAAAGTTCACTAAGAATGACAATCTTGCTAGCCCACAATACTTTCCATAGCAGACTGTAGACGACAAAACACAAAACAGAAGACACATGCATGGTGTATAAACACTCATTGGCAAGAAAGTATTTTCTTTTAGTGAGAATCGTAACAGTGTTTGTCGTTAAAATCACTCAACGGGAAGAACATAAAGAAAATACAGCAAAAAAGTTTATGTTGTTACACGTACTACAATAGAAACACTGAATTAAGACAAACTGTCTTGATGCTCATAAATTAATTTGTTGCCAAGCTAGATTCTCTTTGCTAATAAATCAACAAGTACAATACTTGTACAATACTACAACAAGTACAATACTACAACATGCAGCTTGAATTCATGGAAATGCTGTACTTGCATTGACTAACAGAGGACTAGAATATAAGATTTACCTTTAAGAAGATTTTCAGTTTCCTAAAGTGAAAGTCTTCTTAAAAATACCCTTGTGAGGTTAAAGCATTCATTCATGTAAGAAAAAATGTTAATTGCACCTGCTAGTATGTGCCAGCAGAACAACAAAAGAAAAGCAGATCCCTTACCTATTAATGGCTTAATTTTAAAAGATCAACTGCACATAAATGTCCAAATTTTTCTACCCTTAACTGGATGCCCAAATTTAAAATATTACTACCACACCAGCACCACAGACTGCAAATGCTTTATGGCTTATTTATGGGGCCCTTACTTACATATCATTATCTTCAGATCAAAATTAATGCAATTTGGAATAGTAGTATGACCCACACATTCTGAGATTTAAATGCAAAAATAAAAAAAAATTCTAAGAGGATAAATATTTCAGATCCACTTTATTTCCTTTTATATAAATTAATCAAATACATTTGCTTAAAAAAGCTCCCCATGATATATTAAAAGACCTTCTCTTGAAACAGGCCTCATATTTTGGCCGCTTTATCAAAATTGGTGACTAAGATGGGAATGGAACAAGAGCTGGCTATCATCTCCACTCTTTTGTGCCTTTACCAGTAAAAAGAAAAGCTGACACCTGCTTTCCTGTAGTATGTGACATACAATGTCCACACAATATTCATACATAGTACAGAATTTTAAACTACTATCACATGAATGCTTTAAGATGCAACTGTTGATCTATTAATGACAACTTCTTCCCATTTTCCTAACTTCAATTCCAATGTAGCTCTCACCAACATCATCGTCAAAATACAACCAAATGTTTACAAACAATGATCTTGCCTAGAGCAGAATTATATTTGTTGTATTAAAACTGTTATCCTTCTCCTCACTTTCTCCAACCTGAAAAATCATTAAGTGGTGATGGTAGGAAAATTTCTTGCCCTTGTTCAGAGCTTTTCTTCCTTCAGTTAAATGAATTCCATCGATACATTAAGTATGCATACTTCAGTATAAAGCATCTATAAATGTTAGGCTACCATTAGGACTACATTTTTGCCTTCTTAAATTGTAAAAATTTCAAGGACCAGATTTATATCTTCTTGTAGGTCATCTTTCAAAACTGTTCTCATTTTGCCATCCCTTCTTAAATACTAATAGCAGTGAAGAAGCACTTGAACTGAACTATTAGCTAGAAGTATTTTTTAAATTCCAACGATGCCTGAGGCTAAGCACAATATTTTAGTACTTCACATTGCAGTCCTCTAAGTTCAGTTCTAAATTATCCAATTCTGTGACAATTACTCTGTGTTTGGACCACAAAACAACCCCAGTAAGTTCATTTATAAAAATGAAACACTGTTTTTGTTGTGGTTATATATTGTCCCATAGGATACTGCAAAGTTGATGCTGCTGCAGCAGGAAAGTAATTTTGATTCAGATAACCCTCCTCCAACTACACAAAGAAATGAGAACCTCTGAAACAATAACAGATGTCAGCAGCATCTGCAGTTTAATTTTTCAGGAGAGAATACACTCTGCCATGTGACGAAACACCAGAAAAAATTTAATGCTACCTTTCATTGAATGGTTCTTGATACAATCACAAATAGGGAGAGCTAGTGCTTCATCATAGCCTTGGAGTACAATAAAGGTCCATTGGGCTCAGCAGGGAAAGAAGTGTCCCTGCTTCTCCCCTGTTACTCCCCTGAAAGGAGTAACAGCAACAGACAGGTCAACAATTCCTTTTTTCTTTTTTTAACACACAACACTAATGTACTTCTGTATTTTGGAAGAGGAAAAATACTCTCCATGCTATAATGCTATAGGTGACAACTGTATCATTAGCCAGTACTTAATAGGGACTAATAATACTATTTCTTAATTTTCTTGCATCTTCCTTCTTCAGTATCTGCTATTACTTTGACTCATAAAATTGCCAATACTGTGTCTTACACCCATATACTGAATATATTTCATCTTTTGCAACTGAAGCATACATTTTCCCCAAATGTATTCCCCTCATTAAATGTCTCCTTTTAATTATTAATGTGCATTCAACATGAAATCAACTGTTTTTCATATAACTCTTGCCTTCTTGAGACTATCCAAACGTGTTCGTACCATTTGAGAGGAATTAACATTCTCACCCTGACTTTATTTCTTAACAATGTACCTATCAATTGTCTCCTTGCAGCCACTTTCTATAAACCCCTCTCTAGTGCTGCAAGTATCAAACAACCCCAAGCTCAACAGACTTGCTCTGCTACTCAGCCTCTCTGAAACACGTCAGGGAATCATAGAAGTTCAGGTTGGAAGGGACCTCAAGGCTCATCTGGTCCAACCTTTCGACAAAAGCATACCCTAGACAAGATGGCCCAGCACTCTGTCCAGCTGAACTTTAAATGTCCTGCTTTTGGGGAGTCCACCACTTCCCTGAGATTATTCCAGTAGCTGACAGTTCTCATGGTGAAAAATTTGTGTCCAAGTTCAAAGGGACTGCATGTGAAAAGATTGCACTTTCGTGCTTTCCATACTGAACATCTACTGCTCAGTTTCCTCAGCCACTGTGTCTTGGGCAAGTCCTCTTAACAACAAGACTGGCAGCAGAACAAGTAAGTTTGTATGTATTAGTGGAAATGAATGAGTCAATTTAGTTGGTGGAGAAAATTATAGTGTTGTGAATAGAACTGTGGAAAACCAGCCAACTACTATTTTCTGTTTGGAATTATTTTCACACAAAGAAAGGCAGAACTACCACAACTTATTTTTGAAAGAAGGGACAGTAAGGCTATGAACTTTATTTTTACTTTAAATGAAAAATACATCCTGCAGAAAATCAGTATCTTTACCAAGTGCAAGAATTCAGTTCAGCTGCAGAAAAGATAAATGCAAGATGCCTTTATTTTTCTTGCCAAAGATCATACTACATTTCCAACGCTTACACCTCAAGCTTTACCATAGCATTTAGGCTAACTTTGGTATAAGATCCTTTCATCTCATTGTGCTGCTGCACAGTTCAGTACATCTCTTCTTCCTCCTGCTACACCCTACTCACATGCTGTATCTAAAAAAGTGTGTATGTTTTAGTCATCTTCCAGTTTTATTTGTCCTAACAAATACTTGAGTACATTCTGGAGCAATTAAAATATGAAGAGGAAGGCTGGTGATCTTTTTGATAACTTTGTCAAAATAAATTGTGGTAACAACCATGAGGGTAATCACATTTAACAGAACTAAAATGATACAAACACTATTTTAGTCTCAGTTGTAAGCAAGAAATGGGACAACTCTTGCAGACAATATTTGAGAATGGCATGGTGATGCAGAGCACTACAAAGCCAGTCAGCAGCATCTCTGGAGGGAAGGCTCCAAAGAGCCCTCCAAATTAAAAACCATCTTATGTTAACCCATCTGAAAGGTGATATCAGCACCATGCAACAGTAGCATTTTCTGCTTCCCTTCAGTGAAACATGTGTGTGTTTTCCTCAGTTGCAAAAGCCACTTGGATCACCATTTCCCCCTTGTTTTGGATCCCTCCTTCGCATCAGCCCAACACAAGGTGGGGCGGCGCTGTAAGACAGGTCCATGAAATAAAGGGTTAAAAGAGCAGCACCAGGTGGGAACAAGGGTCTTAACCACTGTGATGACACAGAGAGCAGTCCTTGAGCAGCTGTACCAGCACAGGAGGAGCAGTGAATTGTAGCTATGAGCAGAGCAGCAGGGGTGATAAGGGCAGGCATTTTTCAAGTCAGCTTTACTGCCAAAGAAAATTGGTCATGTAAGTACTCCATAAGCAACAAGTTGAAGAACAGTTCATAATTATAAACTCAAACCTCAAACTGGAGACAGTACAAACATGTTTTGGGTTTTTTCAAAAATATCATACCAGCAAATATCACGTTCTACTCTGAAGACTCTTGCCCAGCAGAGAATTGCTTCTAAAAGAGGTCCTGAAAAAAACACTCTAAAGTAGCAGTGACAAGTAATGGGGGCTATAACTGGTTTGAAAATTCAACCAAATCATCATACAACACTGTCTTATAGTTGAAAAGAACAAGTTATTTGGCCAAATTATTTTCTATATTTCTGTTGTCAATTACTTAGCAAATGTTTTTCTTTAATAAATGGCATAGTTTCAAGCATTGGCTTAAAAACAGAAAATACAAAGCAAAACCCAAAACTCACCACCAAAAAAACCTCCCATCTCTTCTGAAGTGAACAGCTAATACCATTTTAGCTCCTGAGAGTACCAAACTTCTAGAGACACTTTCCATTATAAAACCAACCAACCAAAACCAAAACACAATAACAAAAAACGCCCCCTGAACACAAACAAAAAAACCAACAACCTCCCAAAACCCCACAAGAAGTGGCTGAAACTAAACAATGTGCCAAATATACCTGGCACCTCTGGCAGAACAAAACTACAGAATGTACCTTTGGGCATGTGGCATGAAGGTACTCAGAGGTGTTCTTTCTGCCTGTGTAGCAAGAGCTGAACTCAGCTACAAGACTGAGACAAGAGTAACCCCAGCAGAAGATTATTGTTCTGTGAGATACATGTTTTCCCCACGCAGTTTTTTGGTCGGCTTCACGGCATCCTGTTCATCTTCACACTTCAACTTGGAAAATTCCATTATGCCCTCATACTTCACTTTCTCACCATTTGCCCTGCCTAGACAGCAGGGGACAGGATCTCCTACCATCAGAAGAGGCATGATGCCAGGTGGATCAGCTTGTACTTTGGGCTAAATCCAGACCCCAGCCAGGAAAAATACATTAAAGATATGAACACATCCATAATGCTCTGCCTGGGGTCCTGAAAGCAAGTTCCCTCTGGGATAAGGTGGAACACATGCATGCCATGGCTCAAGTGGGATTAATGGCAACCTCTACTTCAGCTTCTCCAAAACTTCTTATTAACATGCTCTTGGTTCACCTTTACATTTATACATTTCCTCTCTAAGGCTCCACATGATGCAGGATCTCTTCATCAGAGATTCTACTGCTCTGACCAAGCTGCAAACAGGTGGAAGAAGCTTTTCAGGATGTTCCAACACCTGTGGTATTTTGACGTCCTCAAGCAGAGCATCTCTGGCCAGCATTCATCATCTCCCTTTTCTGGGATGGGAGTATGGTGGACAAGACCCAAACCATACTCTGCTCCCTGTTCTCACATTTCTCAACTTCTTTTACCAGCTGTTGCCTGGTTTTTTTCCATCCTCATTTTCTGTAGTTTCTCATCCTCAAGGAGAGCTCTAATGTTTTATTAGGAGTAAATTGGTACCTGTTCCTAAGGAAAAAGCCAACAGAAGCAATCCAGCTACTTAAAAAAGGCAGGAGACAAGCAAGCATAGGACATTCCTCACTCCGCATGCCACACAGTTTTACAGATCATGCCTTCTAGCTATTCTAAAGATGTCACTTACATAGCAATTACATAGTAATTCTTCACATGGACATCATTGCATCCTTGCCAAACTTTTCCTGAGTATTCACCTGAGATGCAAGGTGTTTGATGTTCATCACCAACATATGGTAGTAAGTATTGCTTAAAAATGAAAATTGTTAATCAAAATTGAAAAACCCCAAACTCTGAACACATTCATTTAAAGTTCAAGAAAGTCCCACCTTGGAGTTCAATATAAAAAAACCTAAGTTAATATGCAAATGAAATAAATTCTGCATTTGAATATTAAATGAACAGTTGGATGATGAGGTAGGTAGCATCAAAAGAGCAATCTTTTTGGAAGAAAGCATGTCATAACAATAGGCCAAACTTAGATAGAAACTGAACTTTCTTAGGTATTAGTGCAATCTGTGTGAAAAGCAGCCTAATTTTTTTTAGCGCCAGTTTTGCATCTGATCATTTATCCTCAAGAAATTCAAAGGAAAAAAAATGGTAATTTGCAAAAGAACTGGGAAACACCCTAAGAACCACTACAAAGCACTACACACCCTCAATCTTCCAGTAAATTCCACATTCCATGAAGTTACTGTACACTTAAACAAATCTCAAAACTTGCTTGTTTTGCAATTTGATATTCATACAAGCCATTCCATCAAGCTAAAAGTTCTAGTACCTAATTTCTGTCTGAAGTTCAGTTCATGTAAACACGTACCTCCACAATGTAGATTTTCCAGGGAATGGGGGGAATCCAGCTTGAACACGCAATGCACTGTTGCACTCTATTGCTTAACCCATAGTACCCAAAGCAGAGCTCCAGTGCTGGGAGCTGCAGGGTGTGCTTCTCACTACATGAGTTTTCACAAGGAACATACACAACTGAGGTACTGAATTCTTCTAAAATGCCCAATAGAAAATAGTCCTCAACCAGTTAATGAAAACATCTCCTTTCATCATACCTGTTAGAGGAAAATACCATGATCTTTCAGTTGGGCTGGGCATGATTTTAGCTATGTAATGCTCCTCCTCTCTATCACCACCTACCCTGTTTTTCAATAAGAAACCCTGATCAAAACCTCCATCCTCTATATTAATCTATGGATCAATTAATAGAATGCTTGAATATAGGTAATTTGCATTAAAAATTTTATCTTAATGACAGACTTTGGTGCAGTTAAATCACAATTTCAGCCTGTGCAAAATAAGGCTAGATTATCATATGCTTAACAATCAGAATTTACATACACAATAAAACTGTTACTGCTGCTTGCTACAAGACAAAGAATTTCAAACTGCCTAATGTTACAGTAATCAAAACTAACCTTAATTACTATAACAATACAACTGCTGAAGTAGCAGAGTACATACACCCTTAATTATGTCATTTTGTGAGAGGGAAAAGCAAACTGATTCTGAGCACAGGCAAAGTAACAGTCTTTTCCATTTTTCAAGTTTCCATCTTCTTGCCAAAAATGCACTTTCCTTTGTTTTAATTTCTTGAGCCACACGGCAGCTGTGGATGTCTGTGGGTTTACAGACAAGTACTAGCAGCAAGTGCAGTATGTAAATGAGTATGTACTTCCTGGAAGCAGCTTAACCTGAATAAAATGACAAAACAAAAAGTTCCTGACGGCCTCTGTTTAAATATTACAGTATTTCAGCAAAAGGATACAAGTTCACAAGAGGCAGAGAATAACAAACTAACAATTACACTTACAAATCACCAAACAGTTTACATATTCACTCATCTAGCAACATTTTAACAGATACACAGGTAAGACTCCTTGCTACTTTACTGTCAGCCTATCACAGAAATACTGTATCTCTCTAAAGGAAAAGGTCAGTGCAAGTCAGCACCTCTCTGCCCTTCCTAAGGGGAGGATTTGGCTCAAAATGCTCATCATGCTTTCTCTGGTAAAGATGAGCTAAGTCATAGAAAAGAATTTTGCTTTCTCAGAATCTGGACATCCATTTACTCTTACATGCAGAGCGTATTTATATGCCTCCCTGATTTACTGAAAAATACTTCTAAAGCCCTCAAAATTATTGCTCAAAACTACAGACACAGGACATCCCAATGTGGAGAAACTGGTTGTTTATTCTGAAGTCACAAAAACTTCAGCTTTAAAAATCCACACGAAACAAACACCAAGGTGTTTCCATAGCATAATGCTAAGAAGTTAGCCTAACCCTTACTACACGTATAACAAGGAGAATGTAGAGAACTGATTCTATCAGAAGCCAGCAAACACCTTTTCCTTCTGGGCAGGGAAAAGCAGAAAGTAATTTAATGGAAGAAACAAAAACTTTGTTACATTTCTTAGTCTGAATAGCAAATTGGAAAAAACCCAAACAAACGAACCCCCAAACCAACAAAACAAACAAATAAATACAAAATGAAAAACTTAAACAGAAAAAAGAATCCTCTTCTAAAATACTATTGTCTTAAAGATCCATATGGCACGTGTAGAGAGAAAAGCAATGTTTTGCTCTATTTTTCTCTACCTTCATATAGCTCTAGATGTCCAGCTACCAGGTGCTAACATCTCTCACTAAAAACTAGAAGTCTTGAAGTAATTTCTTCTATAAATAAATGCAGACGAGAAAGTGGTAGTTTGGACTAATGATTTTTTCAAGAAGTTAGCAGGGTGAGGTCTTGAAGAGCTCAATGCTAAAAAATATAGACTCCTTTTTCTTGCCACCTGACCATTTCATTGCCAATGGTGCTTTCAGTGCTTCCTTTGAATGTGTCTTTTGCTGTCTGACACCTCAGTGAATTGATTTGGTATGCAAAAATAATTATGGATAATCCAAAGAGATAAAACCTGCATTGTTTTCCATGTAAAGGACCTTAACAATGGATTGAAGAAATACTTGAATTGTGACCTGTGAAAGGTTTAGGAATAAAACCTGACTTTTCAACACTGCAAGGCACCAGATGGGCTCAGCTGCTTTGTGAAACCTTACTCTTAGCAGATGTGATTCTGCTGAGATGTGGAAGAAACAGCAAGGGAGATGCCAAAGAGAGGCTCAAATAAGCCCTGAAGAGACTCTTGTTTACCGCTGCTGATCCCAACACTACAGGCAGAGCAGTATCTCCCTTTAGCTCCCTGCACAGCACACCCTCTAGACTGCTGTATACCAATTCTCCTGCTACACAAACTAAGAGCCTCACTTTCATTTCCTGTCAGTATTCACCTTATTTTTCAAAACAGAACATGTGGGTTTCAGGGAACAAATTAAGTTGGTTTTGTACAAACAAAATGGGGTCCTAGCTCATTACTAGCTCTCCTGAACACCAGGATAACACAAAAGAATAAAACGTGTGTAATCCTTTCCCAACCATTGAAGGGGAGGGTTAAAAAAAAAAAAAGAAAAAAGAAACAAAGTGATTTTATCTTCTAGTTCTGCTACACTAAGACAACACATTCCTCACTTCACTTACCTCCTCAGCGCTCCACTGCTACTTTGTTCTCTTTCCTATTTCCCAGAAAACATTTCTACCTCACCGCGGAGAAACTGCTTATGGTAAGAAAATACTCGCAGTACAGCCGGGAACCACAGCTCTCCTTTTGGCAACAGCAGTAGGTCAGGAGCTCCCCTTTAGTGCCTGCTATCCACTCTCTTCTCTGTGCCATATCCCACCTGCACTGGTACAGCTGCTTGTGTGGCTGCAGTGAACTGCATCAGGAAGCCAAATCCAGGTTAACTGAAGTCCTTCCTGCTTTCCCTTTTCTGTAGGGTTATTTTTAACCTAGATCAATCTCAGATTCAGTTCACCTTGTTGTCTCATAAATAGTTACTCCAGCACACTTGAGGACACAGAGGAAGGAAAACAAGTGGCAGGAGGTAGTAAAGCAGAACTGCAAATTAAAGCAATGCTTATGAAATAGCACCTTGCACCTGAAATAAAGTTTGAGAGCAACACTGCAGGGGAGACTTTTTACCAAGTTCTAGCCCTAAAATTCAAAAATTTTTAAGAAAAATCCCCACTGACTCAAGGTTTATAACACTGAAAACTTTACAAGCTTAAATGCCAGAAGCACTGATTAAATAAAACAAAACAAACCAGTCTACTCAGATCTGATCTGGAACTCACCTGTTGTATAGCAGAAACAATATTCTTTATTAAACCAACCACTGTAGTTTAGGGAAAAAAAAAAAAAAAGAGCACCTGGACAAACAAGTCCTTTATGATGTCTAGAAAGGATGCGGGCAAACCAGAAAATCTGACAGCTGTTCAAAAGCCTTTCCAAAGGAGCTCTGTCCAAAGGAGGCATGTGGCAGCTCCAGAAGACCTTTCACTATCTGGAGAAGACTCCCTGCCAGCCTGGAGTGAAATGGAGCAGAGCCCTCCCTCCACTCCACACTGTAACCTGCACTGCTGCATCCTCACATCCTGCTCCCTGTATCAATGAGAGGCTTCATTTTTGCAGCACAGCATAGTCTTAATTAGGCTAAGGAACAAAGTGACTTGAAAGGATATGAGAAATCTCAGCATTATTCAAGACACTACTTTTGATTATGTCACTTCTACAAATGTGGATGGGTAGAAGAACAAACACTAAAAACCCAGCAAGGAGGGAATGCCAAGTAATTTAAAATACTCAGTCTTTAAAGTAGTCTGAACCACAACAGCTAAATACAAACCAATTTATCACTTGGAGGCCCTTCTGACCTTTTGTTATGCTACCATGTGTCTGTCTTTAATGAGTGATAACCTCTCTCTTTGCTAGTCCAAGCTGTGAATAAGCATTTTGTTTTTAATTAAAGCAGAATTTTCAGATGGTGCCTCTCATGGTGCATACTGGTTAGTCTTACATTGGTGATTACAGCAGAGGGATTTTCAGATATTTCTTCAGCAAGTAATTACAACTACTGCTTATTTTCTAATTGCTGAAACCCACCTGATTAATAGATGATACAACCCCAACATAGTTGGAAAGAAGATTTACATACATGTTTTCTACATGTTTAGAGATGTTATTCATGCAGGCCATTCCAATATCACTCCAGTATATATTGTTAATTGCTCTTTATACAATACATATTTTAGCTGATGTTCTGATCCAAGAACAAGGCTCCAAAAGCTACCCATTTCAAAACTGGAGAGCTAAACATAATGAGCAAAAAAAAAAAACACTCTCTGTTGAATAAAACTACACTCTCATCAAAAACACTCAAGCAAGAGTGTGGAAAAGTAATGGGGAATCAGCTACCTTGGGATAGCAATGGATACAGAGCTTTCCACCTCTACTTCACCAATTTTAATCTAACCAAGGTCAGCAGTGATAGAGTCTTGCCTCATCTAGTCTTTACAAGAAATACACTTGTGGTCTCTTCTGGTCTTCAGGAAAAAAAAAACCAACCCAAAAATAAAAACAACAAAAAACAAACAAACAAAAAAACCCACCAGCAGAATGACCCAGCAGTGAATACACATGAAAAATATGGGAAAAAACCCTCAGTTGTTATGAAATGTACCCAGAGGAGGTTAAAATCTACTAGAAAAAGAAACAGTAGAAGCCTGCATCTTCCTGTCAAGCACACTTCAAAGGAGCACTACTTAAAGAATAATTATAAGAGTTAAAAAGCAAAGAATTGACTATAATGGGAACTCTGTCATACTGAAGATACTGTAGGGAACACTTTGAGGAGAAGGAGGAGTGAATGAACATAAAACTCACATGCAGAACACACACCACACATGCTGTATTTGGCTATTTAAAGACCACAAAAGTCAAAGTTAGTAAAATCATGCTGGATTAATAGAACCGGAGATCTGGCTCCTAGGTAAGAAGATACATGTACAGAATTATGCTTTGAAAATCATGTGTAGTTTCCTTTTAAAATACATTTTAAGAGCAATTTGCTACCATGTACTGCCACAGAAAAAAAACAGAAAAGACCATCTGAATCCCAGCAAGTAAAATCCAGAAGCCAAACCCACGTCATCAAGACCTATTGGAAGAAGAGAAAGTTTACAAATCTTCCAGTCCCCAAAGAGGTATTCTAATCCTCTGGTCTCTGGGGCAGCTCGATGGTTACAAAGAAACAGACATCACACCTAAGTACTCCTGAAACTGTGGGGGGGGGGGAAAGGGGAATGGACAATGGGGGAAACAAAATAACCCAACAAAACCCACAAAACACCAAGTGGGATTACTACTAATTTACAGCCAAACCTCTTGCTGTCATGTATGACATTCCTCTGCATATCTAATAGGGCAAATAATTCACAGACATACATCATAATTACTTTAAAACTCTGTATTATTGTGCTGTCTGAAGTAAAACGCACACAAAACTTTCTACAAACTATATAGTTTTGCAGGGTTGACATTCATTCTGGTTTAGAAAGTCATTCTAGTGAAGTTAAAACATTCCAGTTTCATGTAAAACCAATGATGTTGAAAGTAACAGATTTACTTGCTGAATTTAAAAAGTTATGTGACCTTTTTTAAACCTCAGATGTGTCGTAGTTATGTTTCATGCTACTTTCACAAATTATTCCAAAATAATGAATAATAATAAAGCTAACATTTTCCTACATTAATTGCAACAAGTTAAGGAAGACTCCCTTTGGCCTTTTTTAAAAAATGCAATTTACTATATGTTGATATTTTTAACTTCTAGGTTGCAGAAGTTCTCAACTATTGTAAGTTGAGCAGCTGGAAAAAAACCCAACAAATAATGAAGAGAATAATTAAATGAATGTTAAGAAGAGGAATCAGATTAACTTTTATGGCAACTGATAATTGTCTCTCTCCAGATTGCAAATGGAAGATACTTATATTACTATTCTAAAAGGTCCTCAGAATTCGTAGGTTGCTGTGCCCTGTAGGAAGCCACGAAAGCATTTAAAACAAAGTTTTAAATGGAGCCAGAACCCTGAAGGTTCTCATTACCAAAGGACAACTTTTAGTTTTGGTCCTCCAAGTCAAAATCCAATGCATACTGGGAGAACCTGGAACAGAAGGCCATAGAAATCTTCTTTTCCATCTTCTGTATACACAGTGTATCTTGTCCTCACTGCTACACAAGCCTTTGGTGACCAAACTTAGGAAACCACCACCACTCAGATTTCATCCACCTGCAACTTCAGCCCAGAAATACTCCAAAACATTTGCTCTCATTTAACACTGGTGTTCACATACTCATGGGTTTATTCCACTTCCTTGCCTATGTGAAGTGACAAGTACTAAAGATATTTGACTATAAATGGAAAGCTACAATAAATGAGAAGAATACAAGTGCCATAGTTGGGTGAACAGCATTTACTGTGCTGACCACAGACAGTGCAAGAGGTCTCAAATTACACCTCATGAACTAGTAAGTACAGTTATCAGGGGAAGCTGCGTTACCCTTCATTGTTCTTCCAGGGACCTTAGCATGCCCTTGATCCACACAATTCCATGAGCTCCATGCATGGATCAAGGGCATAACATCACCTTTAGAATTCAAAGCTGGATATTCTTCTTTTACCCCTTCAAACAACTTCATTTTCAGTGTCCTGTAGTCTGGAATACCTGCTACTGAAGACACTTAACAAACAAAACTAGAAAACTGGTTCAACAAAGCAAATAAATAATTCAGAAATATTAAAGCTCCATCACATTTTATATTTCTTTAGTTTTTAGTTGCCATGTATTGTATGAATAGATTACAATCAACATTCACTGACAGTAAACCAAATGTTGTTTCTAATAATTAATTAACTGCTTAGTATTCATATATTATCAACCTTCTATGGTAAGTGAATCCTGGTCTTTCCCAGCAGTATATCAGTGATAACCAATTTTTTCTCCTAGTTACAGGAGTTGTATCATTGTAGAGCTTTTTGCTGCTAAATATACTGAGTAATTAAACATCTGAGCTTGATGGCTCTAGCAGCATTTCATTTTTAAACACTAACACAGGGAGAAAGAGAGGTTCTGAAGGAAACTCCTTCTGCAACCTAAAAAATTACTTAGTATTTCATAATATGAGAATTCATTGAAATAGAAGTAAACACCGTGCGTTGTAGTGTTATTTAATTGCACAAACTAAGAGCAGTACAGTTACCATGAATAAAAATCCAGTGTTTTGTCATCTGAAGTACTTCAAACAATCCACCCTTTCCATACTTATCTTTATAGTTAGGCTAAAATACTTCCCATCAAAATTAATGCACTCAACTCAAAAATAAAACCACTAAACAATAATGGTCAAATACTAAGATTTGGATTGTGAAGTCTAAAATGATAGTGAGCTAAGACACACGAACTGAAAGGTGAAATCAACAATCAGAACTGGGTAGGTCAGGCAGAGCCCCTGCTCCCACGGCTGGAAGCACCCAGTGCAGATCCCTGGGAAGGCAGAGGAATGCTGTGTGGGCAGGACCCGGCCTATGCAAATCGGGTTACCCAGTTCTACCCCAGACCTCGATAGTAAATACACAAAAAGTACACAAACAACAACAACAACCCCAAAACACAAACAAACAAAAACTCCCACCCCCCCAAACAAAACAAAAAACCCCCAACCAAATTAAAAAAGCTGCCAAAGAAACCCATAAACCCCCAACTTCGACGTTTAAAGTTCTTTTCCATTTTAATGCCCTAGGATTTTCCAGTAACAAAGGGTATTGTCACAACACTAGCTTGCACAACTGCCTGCTCACTACATCTTGTCTTTACTCTTATCCATCAAAAACATACCCAAAGTTTTTCACTAGAAACGAAGTAAGTCAACATGCAAAAAAAATAAAGTCTAGGGTTTTCCTCCCAACAACTGAATTGGCTTTATATTGTTTAAAGTTATGCTGAAATACTCAAAGGGGAAAAAAACCCCAGCAAAACAACAAAAACAAAGCAAACAAACGAACAGAAACACCAGCAGAAAGCTCTCTGCCATGACGAGTTCAGTCAGATCAATGCTTTTGTCTTCCATTTTACCCAGGGCTCAGGAGAGCAACGCTGTACCGAGGGCTCTCCCAGCGCGCTCCCGAGCGATGTAAACACGCCGCGGGGCTGGGGCTGCGCCGCGGGGCGCGGGCACGGCCGCGGGGTCACCGGGGCCGCACGATCCGGGCGAGCACAGGAGTTTCTGACCTACATTCCCCCCAGCGGGATGAAAACCCTCCCGCCGCAGACGGAGCGCGGCGGGCGGGCGGCCTCCCCCGTCGGCAGGGTGTGTTCGGGGGTGGGGAAAGCGAGCGGGCCGAGGCGAGGATGGAGGCTGGCGGAGGCGCCGACACCTGCCCGCCGACACCGCGGCCCTGCCGGCTCCTCCTCCACCGGGGACGGACACCTGCTGCGGGACAGCCGCACGCGCGGCCCGGCGGCGGCCTCGGCCCGGCGGCCGCGGGCGGGTTTGTCCCGCTGGTTTTCCCCAGAGCCCGCTGAGCCCCGCGGCGGGGCCGGGGTCGGGCGAACTCCCCGCGGCGCCGCGCAGGCCGCGGCCGGGCCTGTAGGGGCTCGGGGCTCGGCCCGAGGCCGCGGGGCCTGCGGCGGCGGCGCCGCGGGGCGGGCGCGCCAGGCCCGGCCCCGGGCCCTCCTCCGGGAGCGGAGCCGGGCGGAGGCGGCGGCGGCGCGTCCCCCTCACTCACCGCTCTCGATCTCGTTGCCCTTCTTGGCGGTGGCTGCGTTCCCCATGGCCGGGCCGGGGCGGGGGGCGGGAGGAATGCCGGGCGGGGGCCGGGCCGGGCTCGGCTGGCGGGGCGGCGCGGCCCGCGGGCGCGGCGGCGGCAGCGGCGGCGGAGCTGCCCTGGCCCCGCTCTGGGTCTCTGTGTCTCCGGCCGCCGCGGAGGAGGAGGCGAGCGCTCTGCCCCCTCCCCCGCCCCGCACTCGGCGGAAATGACGGCCGGGGCGGCGCCTCCTCCCGCTGCGCCGCCCGCGGGGGCGCAGCCGACCACGGCCGGGCCGTTGCCGCCGCCTCAGGCGGGGGCTGGCCCGGGGCAGGGGCTACGGGAGCCCCGGGCGGCGCCCCCCGCCCGGCAGCGGCCCGGGGGCGGCGGGGGCGGTGGGTTCCCGGGGAGGGTGCCCGCGGGGTCTCGGCAGCCTCCGCATCCCCGGCCCGGCGGGCGGCGGCCCCGGAGCGCCCCCGCGGCCGCAGGGCAGGCCCGGCCCGCCCGCGGGGCAGCGGCCGCAGCGGGGGCGAGGCCGCCGTGCCCAAGGTGACCCCGGGAGGCCGCGCGGGCCGCGGCCCTGCGGCGGCGCCCGCCCCGCGCCCCTGAGCATCCCCGAGGACACTCGCCCGGGCCTGCACCCCGGCGGCCGACGGGAGGAAACTCGCACTTGCCGCCTGTTCAGTGACTGTTTTTACACGGCTCACCAGACTATAGAAAAAAACCCGTAGAAAGTAAGCGGGCTGCCAGGAAAGAGGTTTTTTTTTTCCTCCCCCCCTTTTGCTGCCACCCATCATAAATAGCTACAGCTACACATTTTCAAGCGGTATTGTGACTTTCAAGTTGATGATAGCTCTCTTTATATATTTATCATGTGAAACGCTTTGAGCGTTTTAGCTCTGGAAGGAAATGCTTATCAAAAAAAGGCTCTATTTTATGTGCTTTAAAGTGGAGAGAGTGGAGAGCAGAAGTGCTAATCTTATGGATCACAAACTGCATATATTCTGCCAGGACAATGTATGTGATACCCAGCCTTTTCTGGCAGCATTCTTTCTCCAAGGCTGCAGGAATTGTTCTGGCTACCATCCTTCACAAGGGCTACCAAAATCCTCTCCCAGCACTGTGGGCTGCCTGCTGGTGAAGCACACACTGTCACAGCCTAATACTGAATTACCTTACTATAAGATAGGATTTTATACACATGCAGTAATGCACACTAAGGGGACTTCTAGGAAATTTCCAGTTTCCTGATCCTGTGCAGTGGAATACATTGTATGGGAATAGTGGGCAGATCTAGTCAGTATGTACTCTACCTTTTTACAGTTGTACAAGCTGCCTGGATTATATGGCTGCAAAGTTTTGGGAACACTTACCTGAATTATCTTGATGTTTTGTAGGTTGAGGTTTGATCAATGAACTTTTCAGTGCAAGGGACTTTCTCCTGATTTTCTTCACCTTTTCCCTTGCATTATCCTCATCTGTGTGATACTGTTTACTTCAGGGGAGTACCTGTGTTTCTATGATTAAAGAAGCTGTCTCTGAGGAAGCCAGGTCTCTACTGCTTTGAAGATCAGAAACAAGACTCAAACATTGTGCTGAAATAACCTGCAAACCATTGGGGGCAGTGAAACAACTACTATTGAAGAGGACTGTCTCATTTTGCCAAAGCTGGAATCTGTGCATTCTTTATGCACTTAAAAAGAGGTTCAGCGAGTTATCAGTAATTCACTCTGCCGAGGAATGGCATGTAGATTGCAATGGCCAGATCTGCCCCAGGAGGAGAACTTAAGCATGGGAAAAGGAGAGGGTACTTTTGCCATCTGTCGTCTCGATCATTCATACAATGACAAAAAATAGAACTCTGAGGTGCTGTAGTATTTAAATAAATATCTGAAGATGATGTCTCAGGTAAAGATCTTATCCCAGTTTTAAATGTTTTCCCCACTCCAGCCATGATAATTTTCATTTTGGCCAGATTGAGTCTGAGTCAGCTGATTTTCATCCAGGTGCTGACAGGCATTTTGATACCCTTGAGGAGACAGCAGTGGCATCCCTAACAAATGAGATATGCTGCAGCATCTTTAGCATATTCCTGGTGTTACAGCTCATCCCAACGCTAGCAAATTATGCTGTAAAGGCTGCATACGTGGGAATCTACCAAGGTCCAATAGACATTACTGCCCTTTGGGTCTTGGTGGGCAAGGATCAGCTGGTCATTGCATGTGCTCCAGCAAAATCCTACACACACATGTCCAGTGCCATATATATATGTGTGTGTGTGCGCCAGTGCAATGACACTGGTTCTCAAATAACCACATTGTGCTCTTAATGCACATGCAGCACTGATGGATTTGCATAAATGTTTTTACCCAAACACTCTCTTTATCAGAAACCTCACAAATATAATTCAACAGTGCTGTGAAATATTAAATGAACCATATCCATAGTCCTAGCATTACATGTGTAGGCAAAGATAAGAGAAGAAAGGAGTTAGGGCTGGACATTTCGTGTTCACACTCACACTACTCACACATCTTATGCTAAGTTAACAACTTCATAGTCGTTGATTAATTGTAAAACATGCTGATGATTATAGATATTATATGTATACAATCATTTAACATTCAGACTGTCAACTCTTATTCCAGCTCTAATCTTTACTTTCCTTAATTTTCTTATATAAAATCCTGAAAAGCCTCATATCACTGCTTGTATAGAAGTATTTTGTCTTTTTTCTTTTAACAGAATTGGTTAAAAAATAAAGTCATGCAAATATGAAAAAAATTGTTTGTGTGTGTTAAAATATTTCACTAAAGGCCTGATCTGAAAATTTTTGCTGATCTATATGAGATTTTAAAAAATATACTCTGAAAAAGTCAACTCAGCAGTTTTAGAACTGTATGGATTTGATGATGTTGTTTCAAAGACTCTCAGCAGGTTTTCATCCATTTTTTTACATATTTGTTGGGAACAAACAATTGGGAATATCCTAGCAAGACCAGTCCTTCACTCTGATAAAACCTAAAGCTCTGTATCAGACATATAGTTCCCTCATGAAACTCACATATTTTACCTTACATAGACTTAGAACTAAAAATGAGAGGGTCATTTCAGGACAAAAAAGATAAATTTCTTCTAGATTAAAGACTCTCAGGTGTTTTTAGTAGAAATCACCTGTTTATATGGTAATTACTTCTGGAGTGACATATCCTTTCACTCTAATCATTCTGATTTTTAGATGAGATAGCGGCATTTCTGGAGCAACTACAGCAGTTGTTTTCAATACACATTTGAAACAAGTCACTAAATTTAAATCATTACACGTCTTCATTTTCTTCTCTTGAATTTGAGGTGTGCCTGCATTGCAAGGGGTTGGCATATACATATTGATGGTTTAGCCCATCCGTACTGATCATTCTTACCCTGAGGGTGTAGGCTCTGCTTGGGGTAGGGATATGTACCTGCCTTAGTTGGGATTCTCTTTCTGTGGCCAGCCTGCCTTACCATTGCAGCAGTGCCTGTAAACTGCAGGGTTTGAATACCAAATTAGACTGCTCTTCCCAAAATCCCACATTCCTGCATCTTTGAATACCCCTGGCAACCTCCTTCTCTCTCCTAAACAGAATTATATATTTGGCATTTAACTCCTTGTTTTCCTTTTGGGTTGTTCCAGGCTACTGGCACATTTCCTGCTCTCAGCTAAGCCCTGTTCTGCCAGTGTGGGATGCTTTTCTAGCAGGTTGCTAACGTGCCAAAAAGCATATGTATTTCTTTGTGAACATGGAAGATATTTTCCAAATTTTACAGCTTCTGACCCAGAAACAGGAATATTCATCACTGCAGCATAATTTCAGACCTGCCAAGAATATATCAATTATGTCATGTAGATGTGCTAAGGGAAAAGATGAAAGCAGGAGTACAGCAATTTCCCCTGCTCCCTGTACTAGCTATACAGACAGCAATAAACTACATTCCTCTGCGGGGAAGGCTTAATCCACTGATGCCAAATTCATTCCAGTTGAGGACCCACCCACTCAAAGAGAAGTGAAAGGACTTACATCATGTTTCTACAATATCTGAGATTGCCAGCCCCTGAATCTACTATGAAACTAAAGCAACTTGGCAAAGAATTTGCTTTGCCAGATTTCCTGAAAAATGTTCTTCGATGTCCTTCAATTGTGAATCCAAAAGGAATCTGGAGCCTCAGGAAAGTGTTTGGCACACCATGGATGTTACAATTTTGAGGGAAATTTTGGTTTGGATGGAGTCTTAACTAAGGCCCACTTGGGCTCCCTTCATTGTGAGTAGGTAGACTTAAAGCAAAAAGCTCCAAAGGAAGTTTACACCAGCAGCCAATACTTCACCACTGCCATCCTTTCTTTCTTGGCATTAGATGCTTCCCAAATATTTCCCAAGATAGCCACTGGTCAAAAAACTTCCAGTGTAAACATAGAAGCAGAGTTTATGTTTTCCTGTATTGATTTTTAACTGCAGTTCACCACAAGCCTCTGAAGAGCCACAAAGTTGCAAAGTGGGGTTTTTTTCTGATTTTTAGACCTAATTTAACAAAACAGGTTCTATGCTTTTGCTATCAGTATTGCCCCCTACAAGAGAGCATTTGATCAAATATTCTGTGGATAGTGGCTACAAATTAATTCACAGGAGGTGACAGGTTCTGTGTTGAGGTCAATGTCCTGCAGAACAGACAGGTTTTTTTCAGAGATAAGGTACAGACTGCCTTAATGGGCAAGTCCAGCTGCTCAGTTCTTGGCCTTTATCTCCTATGATCATTTGGCAGAGTGGGTGTAGTCTCTTGCTATCAGCCAAGCAGCACTTTTTTCAGTTGCTCATAATTGTTCAGCAGATTATTCCATATTTGTAGAAGATACTCCTGTAAACTTGTGATTCAGAAGAAATTGCTAATTACTGTTATGGAAAATTCATACTGACTTGTCTCTGTAACTGGCTTTGTGATTATTTTGTGGATGATCTGGCTGCCATCAGCTCATTTGAACAAATTCCTTGCAATATATTTTACATTATCTTTATTTGCTACACTTCTGAAAAGTTGATTTTGTACATATCGAGTAGAAGAAAGCAAACAAAAAAAGTTCATATTTTTGCTTGTACTTTTAGTAGTTTAGCAACATATTCATATTGCTGGATGTGAACTACAGAAGCAGTGAAACATAAGTCAGAGTTGATGGTATACTTGTTATACTTGTCTGACATTTGATTTTAGTTTACTCCCACAGATTTGAATAGAAATATTACTTTTGTAGTCAAAGTTATTAAAAAATGCATAGCTGTTTAAAAAACTATCTGGTAAGTCACTTTCAGGGTAGTTGACTTAATTACTTGCATGTTTACCATAACTGAGAGGTGATCAATATTATACCATTTTTTCTTAGTGTATATTAAGACTCTGAATCATCTTCTACAGGATTAAGATTAAAAACAAAAACCAAAAATAGTGTTGTTTTTAGTTTATCTTTTTAGGTCTTTTCTACAGAGATCTCCAAGTTAATTACAACTGTCAATTTAAAGTAGACTAAGCTATATTAAATGCCTCAGTATCTATTTTTCTTCAGAATTAAAAATGACCTTAATTCAGTTTAGCCTAACTCACTTTGGAAGTGAAATATGCTAGGTTATTTGAGGGTCATTTTAATTCTAGCTGGGAAAGTTCAAAGAGTTCAGCAAGCTTTCCTACATACTCTGCACCCAATAAGTGAGGAATGAGGAGGAACTAGTAGTCTCATGTCTAAAGCAAAAGGCTTCACTGTATTCTGCTCAAATGCACATCCTGTAAATTGTGTCCCTCTGTCACATATAACTGTATGGGTTAAAGCAGTCTAGCTAAAAAGGTTCTTAATTCATAATCAGCTCTTCTGTTGTAATATCTTTAGTAGTGCCATCTAAAAATAGGAAAACAGTCTAAGATGGTTTTCCTTGTTTATTTTTTATTTCTAGAGGAACATTTTTTAAACAGAAAAAATCACTTTCATAAACCTGTATTTTTACCCCTTTATCTTTCTACAATCTGCTGTTTTTATCTCAGAGTTACAGCACAGTTCCTAGAAATACTAGGAGCTGTGCATATACCCCTAACTGAAAGTAATATGTCCCATTTGCTCTAATGTTTATTATTTCTTCTGCACACATCATCTTTTGCTGCAAGTGTTTTTACTCTAAAGAAAACAATCATCCAAGGCAGCAACATGCAGTTTCTTCATGGTTCAGACCCCTGGAACCTGAAGACAAATAAATAAAAGCTTTTTATTAATGTTCAGCATCTTTCATCTGCTTATATGTGTTGTTATTCCTTGCCCAGGAATTCCAGCTCTGGGTGGTTTTTCTTTGCCTCTGACATCTTTGTCTTATGGTATTTTCTGCTCTTGGTAATATGTAAGGTTCCAAAGTACTGTCCAGTCCAACAATTATTCAAGTACCCAATTTGCCAAGTAGTTTCTTGGCAAATTCTAAATTGCCTCATCTGGATTCTGCTTCTCTCAGGAGTCTATTTCTGTATTATTTACTCCACTTTCTGTTGAAAACCAGTGACTTTTTAAAGTTGGAAGGGTTGAATTTTTTTTTTTAATCTACAAATCTTCAACAGATCTTACCCTATGGCAGGGTAATACCACACATTATCATACACCTGTAGCAGATAAAATTGTCACCTCAATCTGATAAAGTAAAACACATTTAAACATTCAAGACCAAAGCATATAACTTTAATATGCTTCATTTTTATTTAGAATGCAATACTCCTCATTTTTTTTGTAACAGCTTCATGAATATCCTCCTTTTCTTGGATTGCTGAGAAGTGTTAAATATGCCAAATGCATCAGCACTTACTATTTTCAGAAAGAAAACCTCCTTCTGATAGACTTGCTTTTAAATAACACTTACTGCTTCCAGATGTACACTGAAGTGTTCTTGCCTTCTTTTCCAGTAGTTTCTGGTATTTCCAGAGTTTGAGCCTTTAAATGCTTCAATTTCTTCCCAGCGTCTTTTTTTTTTTGTTAATTTTTTTTTTATTGTTAGTGCCATGAGAGTGGTCAATCCAGGCTTAAAGGGTTTCAGTAAATGTTCTTCAGTCAGGTGCCTGCAGTATTTTTCCTCACACTTACAACCCAGAAAGCCAAATGTCTAAAAGAATATTTAGACCAGTAACTTTTCATTGGGAGAAATAATAAGGAAAACCAATTATAGTATCATATTCATAAGTGCCAATCTATTGAAAAAAAATCCATGCAAGAAAAAAAGAGTAAAAGCCACTTTGCATATGAAAAAAACAGCTAAAAAAGAGCTTGTAAAGTTTATTTACTATTTTTGGATTTCTTTTGGTTTGTCTTTGACTCACAAAGCTAAAAGGAGAAATATCTACAGTGCATGCCAAGAACTTATTAATTCTCATTAGCACAAAGAAGAAGTGGTTATTTCAAGTGGTTGTAATGCAAATGTCAATGTAAAGGTTTTTTCCTCCCCACTCCAAAGTCTGAGAAGCCATTGTCAGACTATGCTTTGATATTAGAAGATGTTCTGTATATTTGATAGATAGATGGCTGATTCACCAAGAAAGAGAAGTTGAGTGTTTTCAAGCATTGTTTTAATCTCATGAAACAGAGAACTTTGACTTCTATTTGCATTTAGTCCAAGCCAGATTTTCTCTAAACTCAGTTTCACATCTGCTATATAGAGGTAATTTTCTAATAATAGCTGAGATAAATGTAATGCTTCCAGTGAAGCTTTTATTTTTAAAATCCATTTAAAAAGTTGGTAACCATGGGAAATACAGGTTTTGCACAAGAATGTGAAAGACAGGGCTTTTAAATTGGTATTAAGTACTATGATTTTAACCATCACATTTACAAGAAGGAACTCCATTCTTTTTGTGCAAAGAGCAGATACATCCCCAAATAATATATTAGCCAATACATGTCTAAATATAAAAATTATCCTCAAGCATTTCTAATTTGCAATGCTGTAATTCCTTTCAAAAATTCAGGTAAAATTAATCAATCAAGGTCTCTAACAGAGGATGTATGGAAATCTGTCTGTCTTGGGGATAACATCTGCATTTATGCTCAGGTGCAACTTTTGAACTCATGTGGCATTATATGTGTAGATCACTTGAAGTAACTAGATATCAAAGCTTGTCCTTTGATATTTCTCCTCAGCAATCTTCTCTTCCATCTACTTTAAAAGTTATCCTGTGATTTAATCAGATACTTTTGTTCCTTCTAGTTTTACTTTTTTTATACTGCTAAAAAATATTATATTTCCATTCCTCCCCAAATAAAGTTCTTTTCTATAACCCAAAGGATTTATATGCCTTCTGTTTCACACTTTGCTTTTCCCCTCTTTTCTATCCCTTTTGGCCTCCATTTGTTTTCTTTGCCACCCTATTCCATTTACTTGCTCTTTCCCTTCACTGTACTGCAGATTTACTTTCAGAACTGTTAATTTGTAAGAGCTCACAAAACCAATGGCATTCAGCAGCACAGTTTGGTGGTGTTTGACAGCCCTTTCCTCCTCCAAATATTTGGTACACTATATCTTAATTTTCACTGATAGTGTTGAACAAATGTGAAGGCATATCTCAATGAGTCAGGGCCTTTCCTCGCCATTACTGAGAAGAGAACCAGATTTCTGATCCCTTGAGCACACACAAGCAGGGGCAAAGGCCATAAAAGTCATTGCTGATGAGAAACTTTTTTCTGAAGTCTCAAATGAAATCTTAATTTCTTCATACTCAAATGAAGTTTTGCCATCAGTGACATTAGGATGTTACTTGCAACACTGGACCTGGGTGTGTTTTCTAGTTCTGTGCCTGTTACTCTTCATAAGCTATCTCAAAGAAAACACTTCTCTTGCATCCTCTTTTTGATTTCTGCAATAAGATTGCAGTAATTTATTGAAGAGACAAGAGTAGAATTGGCCATATCCATTCCTCAAAGTTAGCATAGGGTAGTATATTGAACAGGAACAAAGGACATGTTAGAAATGGTTCCTGGATAAATAACTGATTCCTATAATTTCTTAGAAATGCTAAATCCAGGTTGCAACTACTCGCCTTCAGTTTAACGTTTATTTTCCCTCTGGATGACAAGGGGGGAATATTTTTTTCCAATTCATTGTCTGTTTGAAGGGGGAGCTAAATGGCTTGTATACTGATCCTTTAACATGCAAATATTAATAATACAATCAATACCAATACTTACCATTTGTAGAGTGCTTTTTCATCCACAAATTTTAGAGTTATACAGTTAGAAGTAAAAGACTTCTGAAAGTTTCAGTGGTGTTGGAGAGCAGGATTTCCATGGCAGTTGAGATTTCAAGGAAGGAGGGAAGAGAAAGGCTGGGCTGCAGGACAGAAGAGAATGTTTGAAAATGGTAGAGAGAAGAAAATGAAGCCAGGAGAATTGGAGCACATACATGTGCAGGAGAGAGAACAGATAAAATAATTATGGAAGAATTGTAGAATTTGCCTCATGTGACAGGAAAATATGGGATATAGTCTTTCATGAAAGATAATAGGAGATGGTAACCTATCTCATTTGGAGAGAAAAGGTGTTGCTTTAATTAGGAGAAACTGTGCTTTTGTTACAATCTTGGCAATACACACACTGTCCAGGTTCATCCCTACTTGTGTGTGCTCCATGTGTGCTGTTGTCTTTTCTCTGACGACTCTGAGTGGAGTAATTTGCAGACTTCTGGTCCAGACACAGTCTTTTAATATATGTTTGTACAGCCGCATCACAATGGGGGCCTAATTTTGAATGGGGTCTTTGTTTTCTACCATAATTGAAATAATTAATCATAGTCAATAATATCGTCACTGTCACTTCTTGGACACAAAAATCCAATGAGATCATAAGGAAATGTAAATTATGTTACTATTATCAATTATAGTAAAAAAATCACAATCCATGGTCTGACTCAAAACTAACCATGTCTATGTAAAGTACAATTCGAGTTGTCTTTTGTTTCTTTGCTGCAACAATCAGTTATTGGAAAGGATTTGATACAATTTGCAGGATTCTCCTACCCCAGGTTGTGTTTCTCCACAGGCAGGGCTCCTTTCCTTGGTGCGAGTTTGGTGTGCACAGCACAGACAGGGCAGGCCCCTTTAAATCTCTGTTTTATCTGGTTGCCTAGACAACTCCTGTAAACATCAGTGGAACAACGTGTGGTCTTCAGAAGGCTGGGGACCTTGAGGAAACACGAGGTCATTTGGGGACAGACACATCCAGTGTAGTCTTACCTATATGAGCAGACATCGATTTTTTTCCCAGACTTGTTTTGCACGTTTCCTTTTGAACGCTTCTTCCTCTTATAGTCTGTTCTGATTTGTGATATATGGAAAAAATAAACATGTTTTCTGGCAGCAGGTTTTTTTCTTGTTTTCCATATTGCTTTCTGTTGTGACATAAATATATACTGATTAAATATTTATATATAATGAAAGAAGAATATGAGAAAATACTTCGACTATACAAAAGTGACAACTCCACTTTTTTTTGATTTTTTTTTGATAATACGATTTTTTTTCATTTTGTGGTGATAGCTTTAGAAAGGTGAAAAGCCTATTAGAAAGCAATTAAAAGTACTAGTGAAATTCAAATAATGGTGAAAAAGTTATCATTTGCATTATGTGTTGCCACTAAACATGATAAACAGGGGTTAAATATTTGTTAGCTGATAAATATTTCAAAGCTTTTTCTTACTGATATGAAACAGCAGGTTCTATCTTACACAGATTTCTGAAGAATTAATTAAAAAAAAATCCCCAAAAAAACCCAAAACCAAGAAAACAATCTGGCAGTTCTGTGTCCCTGATAATTCAGAACTCTTTTTTTCCCCCCCGCTAATGTTTTAAAATATCTCCTCTCTTGGCAATGTTTCAATACAACAAGTTGCTTCAGCAAATTATTATTATTACTGTATGTTATTGTTAAAAGTAGTAATATAAAGTTATTACATTACTACTTTTTCAGATTTAAAACATTATATTATTCCTATATATCCCTCCTGCTGTCTATAAAATACCTGCTGTCCATGGGAGATATACAGACAGGTGAACTTGGTCGTAGATGAAAAACTAATTAACTTTGAACTCCATTTTATATCTCTACTGTTTAAGGTGAAAATCTTCATTTAGTTTGTGTTAATATGATAGCTCTATAACTTGTACTCGATATAATAACACTCTTCTTAATCTTTAGCTATAAAAAACTTGTATCATTTCATATGTAAAATCTTTGAGTTTGTGATTAAATTATGAAAAAAGTCTGAAGCAGTAGTTTTATTAGGCTCACTGGATCTCAAAAATGAATATTAAATTGTTTAGAACTTTTGGTTGAATCCTGCAAAAGTCATCGTTACCTTCATTTTTCTGAGAGTGGAAAAGGAATATAAAACAATTCTTGTTTATGTAATCCAAATTCACACAATCTTAAGTCCCACATTGTCCTTAAAATGATAGCGAAGTAATTAGAAAATATAACTGAGTCAAAACAGGGTAAAATGCAGAATAATTAAATTGAATGCCAATTTTAATCCTCTGTTACTGTGGCTGGATCTTTGAATGGTAAAATCTTATCAAATCTTCATGGAGCTGCTGAGTCCACTACACTTTTTATAAAATGTGACATGTTCTTCCTCTTCTACTCACTGTATTGCAGCAGATTTCTAGTCTGACATAGGAGTAGAATGGGACTTGGATTGCAGCAAACCCATAATCTGCCACTGTCTGCTCTGGATCACCGGTGGCAAAATTCTTATTTTTAATGGAAGCACCATGCTTTAAAGACATGAAGGTTAATATCAGGCTATCTGTTTTACATTTGCATCCTCCTCATTATCTTAAAGAGGGATAAAACAGGTTTGGAGACATGACTTATTTTATGCACAAAATTTTGCATTTTCTCAGTGAGATCAGTTCATAGTGTGCTTCCACAAGTTCTCACTCCGCACATTTCAGTTTATTTTATTAGCTTTGTTAATAGCTCCTGTTGATGAGTGCTACACAATAGAGACGATTTTTCAGTCTCTAAATGCCACAGAACAAGAGCAAATCAATATTTTTCAGTCTGTAGTAAATGTTACCTATATCAGGGTATACTTAGTTGTCCTGCAAGTTAACCCCTATTTTGTTTATCTTTTCTAGAACCAGAAATTCCTGTTGTAAATAGCAAGCAATATTTGATCGAAAGGGCAAACAAAACTCTATTGCTGAACAGGGAAGTTCCTTCTACACTCTGAATTAAATTTCATATGCCTATCCAGATAAATATTAGTCAAGTTAATATGAGATATACTGTATGAAAGTTCCTTGTGAAAGATAACACAAAAGCAAAAGTCCTACAATCTCCACTACAGAATTTCAAATTAAATTAAATAAATAATTTAAATTTCAGGTTTCTCTGAATCCTATTGTGTCAGGGCACTGAGAGCTCTAATATGTGTTAAAGGTGCTGAGAAGCCTCAGCTGGGACCTTCCCACAGCCATGGGCTCAGGAGCTCCATTTAAGGTCAGCCCTGAGTTCACAGTTCTCGCTGTAGTTACACTGGAGGAGTGCTGATCACCTGCACAGGAACTGAAATATTTCAGTGTTTTAATAGTCCATACTAATGTAATGCAAACTTCATATTAATAGTCTGCATGCAGTTTTATTCTATTTAAGCAAAAATCAATTCTTCAGTAGTCCTTTTCATATGAAAAGTATTGTGTTTCTGTGATAGGAAGTTTTCTGTAGTTTAGCTACTCTAATGAACTTGTGTCTAGAACAAATAGTTTGAAAATGAATTTGCTTGGTATCTCTACTATAGGAATGCTCTGCACAACACAGATTCTGAAGGTACTGTATGAAAATCCTACTTCATATTAAGAAATATTGAAAGGCATACATTAATATATATTAGATATGCTAAATCTCATCACACTCTGACACCTAACCTATTGAGCATGTCAGTGCACCTGCTGGACTTGGGCACTTCCTTCAGGGGGAAGGGGCTCCAGAGGTGATATTTCAAGTGGTTTACAAAGTGTGAAGTAAACTAGGTAGATATTGATAATAGATTTTTCTCAACCTTGTGCATATTTCAGATCACTATCTCCTGTGTGACTTTTGCCAATATACTCATCTGATAGGCACAAATTCATTGCTTGATGTGACATTGAACCAGTGGCTTTGGAATACATTTGAATCTGTATCCATTGCTTTAATAGAAACACATCATTTTTACCTGATAGGAATGTTGGGAGAGTAACTCTTTTATATGGTATTGCCAAATGAGTAAAAGTTTTGTTTAGGACGTGTATTACCCCATCCAAACAAATTCTAGCATCTTATGTAAAATTACTTCTTTTCCTCCTAGGTGAAGTTTAAATTAAAAAAGCATAAGGAGACCATCATAATAAATACAAATCCAGACTGTCAATTGAGTCACCATCTTCAAAAGATGTAGAGCTTCTTTAAGCTGTAAAGTTTAGACACCAATTATCTATCTTAAAAATGGTTATGGTGATAGTAATATAACACCCAATAATTGTCACAATGCATCAAAGTAATGAGCCAATCACTTCAGACTTCTTTCAACAAACCTGGATGGATGAATCTCCACTTACACCTGGTAAGGTATGGATTGAACAGACATTGAGAATTTTTACACCGTGAAAGGACATGCACGAGAGAAAAAGCACAACTTTGCTGGGGTGGAAGTCTCATGCCTACTTTTCTCATATTTGACCATATTGCTTAAAATAATGATTTCATTACTATGTCCAACTGCAAAGGAGGAGCAGCTCACACCTCTCTTTCTACTTGGGCCTGCATGGCGGCATTAGCATAAGCATTTAGTTACATTGTATGAACTTGCCCCAGTTTGTGATTATTTACAAAAACTGGTTTTATTTCCTGGATGACCATAGTCACAGTTGACCAGCAGATGCAAATTTCCACTTTCCTTCAATTTGATTCATTTGATCTTACACCCTTCATACAGTAGAATATTTTTTTTCTTCATGGCTGCTCAACAAAAGGAAATGTTTCTCCAAACTGCTGAAATTCTGGGACTTCCTTTCTTAGACAGAGGCAGACAGCAGATGGAAACTTGAAGATATTTGAAGAGGAACCTCCAAGCTTTGATTACTAAACAGATACAGATGCTCCAAAATGATACTTTGTGTGGTTTAAAATAGAAGTGTTCCTATCTTAAAGCTGTTCAAAATCATGCCTGAAGCAAAGGAACCTCATTAAGCTTGAGGATAATTGCCTGTAGTCTCTGGATAGCCTCGGTGTTATTGTATCTGCTTACATCAGTACTGAGTTTCACCCAGAACATGTTTGGAGTGATGAGGACTATAAAAAGATATTGTATATGAAATGCTACATTACGTCAATATCATACTGCTACAGCTTGTAAATTCACATTGATCTGTATAATAAAATATGTTTACAGCACTAATGAACTCAATCAGGTGCATGTTTGCTGATACATAAAAAAGTAACAGGCCATCTTGCTGGGCATTTGATTTCCAGGAGATAATCCCAGACCGTACTCTGAAGATTAGAGAGAGAGAGGAGATAAGAAGCTGTGACAGGCTGGCAATATCTGCCTGAAACACCATCCCCTGTTAGCAGGTGTTGGTGCTGCTGGGAAGCTGTTGCACGGATTTTGCTGCCACACTGAGCAGATGGCCTTTAAAAGAAATGGGTGTTGTGTTGCTTTTTGAAGAAAAAAATATGTATGGGCTGAGAAGTATTGTAGCAAGAATCCTAAGGGAATATAAAGTATAGGGATGGAAGTTGAGCTGAACATTGTTTCTTCATTGGTAATGTTTTCTAGACTGACACTAGGAAACGGATGGTTTATGGCAGCACAGATTATGTTTGGACATGGCTTTATAGCAAGTGGGAAAATGGACCTGTTTCGAAAAGTGTAATTATCTACTTAGTAAATATATTTTGAATGTTGTGCAAACAGAAGAAAACACACTATTTTATAACTATTAGCTAATAGGAATAGCTATTATTCCTATTATAAATCTATATGCTGATTCTGTTTCAAAGCTTTTGAACTTCATGATTGTCACATTTAATGTTTTGAAGCACTTTTTGGCATTTGCCAGTACTAACAGTTGCACAAGGATAGAGCCTGTTTCAACAGCAGAGGTAAAATGCAACTTCAAGTATTCTGGACCACGTCAGACTGTGCACCCTACTGCAGCTCTGTAAACTGGCAGTTGAGTGAGCAGGAAAAATAGGTTTGCATTTCCAAGTCTATTTTGTGACCTTGTTCAAATACCAGTGTTCTTTAGAGAATTTAATTATCCTCTTTGTAATTTGAGGACATTTTATTTACTGACTTGGAGATGGATTACATATACAGCATTACAGTGCTCATAGTTATTCAGGGAATATGTTCGTAGAAACAGGAAGGGAGAAATAGGAACTGTGTTCAAATAAATCATCAATCTTTCTTTCGAAGACAGAACTGATCTGATTGTCCTCACCATTCTTCAACTGTAACAACTAAAATTCATAAAGGAATCCAGAACTTCTGTATGGAAAAATAGGAAAAACCTAAGAAAATTTTTAGAAATATGTAGATTTCTGAGAAAGCACTTTCTTTCTGATCTCTGGTTTTCTGTCTTTTCTGTTTATTCATTTGTGAAATTCATAAGATAGTCTTCATGCCATTTTAAAGGTATTTTTATTACTAGTTCTATTTACAATAATTATCTAGGCACATCTGTTCTCAAGTGCATCAGTATTCAATATTTAAACTAGCTCAATATTAAAAATATAACTCTATTTAATGCTCCTAATTAAGCATCTGCGTATTTAATACGCTGCTTTGGTTCCTTACTACGTTTTGTTAGCTCTAATGTTTCAACATGGACGTAGCCAATACCATTTACTCTCAGAGTGATTCAGAATGCAGATTGCATTAAAAAAAGGAAATCTGATCTGCCTCTGGGAAACAACAACTAAAAGCACGTTCAGGAAGAGATTAATGCCTCCTGCCTCCCAGGAATGGAGAGGAGAAAAAGCGTTTTTGCTGGGACGCTCTGGCCTTTGCTGGGAGGATGTGTCACAGTGCTTTCCCAGCTGAGAACAGCACCCATTGGTACCAGCCCTCTGAAAAGAGGAAGCATTAGCTACACGTAGAAGGGGAGTCTTTTCCTAAAATTCTCCCAGGAGCTGAGTAGGCCACAACTCTATTCCCAAACTTTAGGTTTGCCTGTGAATTATAAAGGAACAGCTGGGTGCAACGTGAGTCACCACAAACTCCTGCTTGTGGTTTGCTGCTCTTCCCAATATATAATGTACTTTGCTCAGCAGAGGTGTGCACATCGCTTGGGGTGGAGAGGCTTGGTTTGGGCTATGGAATGTGGACACACCGCTAAAACAAAGCAGGCAGGGTCTGCTATAGGCCCAACCCAAGCTTTGACCCAGAGATAACATGCAGTGCATGTCAGCCTTGTCAGTGGTTTCATCTGCAGTGAGTGGAAGCATTCCAAATGACTAACGGAAAGAGAATCAAACCTTTCCTCAGGAGCATCCTGGAATACAGCTTTGGCACAGCTGTGAGAATAAGGACTGTTTATATGGGGACAAGCTTAGATCCCATTGCTTTAGCATGGGCTTTCTATCACTAAAATTTAGACCTGTTACTACAAACACTTATCTACACAAACAAGAATGGGATGACAGCTTCTATCAGATTACATGTTTGTGGCCAGAAATGATTTCTCTGCTTTTTTTTTTTTTTGACAAGCCCAACAAAGGTTTTAGTGGCAAATAAATCATAATTTCTGCATATCATTAAAATCACAATGTAATCTGTCATCCAACCCAGTGAAAAATACTATGTCTGTAAAAAGTAAATTCTTCAACTTTACAAGCTACAAATTGATACCACACATGAGAAAAGAGTCTGGTATCTCTCTAGGATTTCCTAAAGGATTTTTCATGTGGTTTTCTGTCCTTAACAATCATTTTAGCATTTGCAAGAAGCCCACAATCTGTTCCTATCAAAGTATCAGTTTACCTCAAAAGATGTTTAAAATAGAGCAAAAAAACCTAATGCCGATCAAGTTGCAATTAAATTTTCATTTTCATTTAACATAGTCAATTTTGTTTCAATTCTTTCTGATCAAGGAATAGAAATCTTGAAACTAAGCCTACTGAATATATTTATTTCTGACTTCCTTAAAAAGGTAGTTGTAGACATTCTCACTAAGGCCTTATTTTAGCCAAGAGATTGTGCAGAAAAGAATTGGCGGAATTGATTTTAAAGGCATGCAGTAGTGAGGAAAGTGTGATGTAAGAATGTAATAGTATGAACAAAGTAAGATAATTAATTAATAAACCAGAAGTAATCAATAAAAGATTACAGCTAGTTCCATGGCAAACATGATGCAGCCGAAATCAAATGCCATGGTGATTTCCACTGCTTGTGAGTTGGACCCCTAACCTTGATCAGCGTGGTGGATGCTACATAATCTACTGAGATAAACTGACTAAATTTCACTTGGGGTTTTATTATTTATTCTTTAAGTAATCTTTTTTGTGAAACTTTTTAATATTGTAATAAATTTCTAAAAAAAATTATTTGACAAGCGTTTCTATGTTTTTTGAACCTTAATTGCATTTCTCTGATTAGGTTATGTGCCTTTATGTGAGGATGCAAAGTATTTCAGGAAAAGCCCGAAATGGCTGTTTCAGAATGGCAAACAGCGGTTGTGCACACAGAAGAAAACATTTGGCTACGGGTCCAGAGGGGAAGAGGAAAATAACTAGAGCCGCGGGCAGAGGCACGGATTTGTGGATCGGGCAGGCGCCGGGCTGTGCATAGGGAACCGCGGGCAGCTCCGGGCCCACGGGCGCCTCCACCCGCCCCGGCCCCACGCGGCCCCGGGCACGGCGGGAGCTCGGGGGGGCTCCCCGCGCCTCACGGCGGGGCGCGCTCAGGGCGCCCGCGGGGTTCCTCGGCCGGGGAGCGCTCCGCAGGGCTCCTAAAGCGCTTCCCGGCACCCGGAGCCAGCCCCGGGTCCTGCGGCACGAAGGGGCCGAAAGGAGACGGCCGCAGCCGGCCCTGAGGGCGGCGCGGCACGCCCTGCACCTCCGGCGGCCGCGGGCCACCCCGGGCGCTGCCCGCGTGGCCGCCGGGTCCGCTCGCGTCCTCGGGCAGCGAGACAGCGCGGGCCGCTCCACCGCGAGCGAGGGGGGGGGGCATCGGCGGACCGGCAGCGCTGCCCCCGCCCGCGGCACCGCCCGCTCCGCTCCGCGGACGCCGCTCACCGCCCCTCGGGCGCAATCCTCGCACGTACCTGTGTGGGAGGGCCCGCGCTCCCAGCTCCGCCCGGCCGCCCGGCCGCCGGCGGTGCCCCCTCGCAGGGAATGGTTTGTCCCGGCTCCCCGCCGTAACCTCCCGCTCCTCCTCCCGCCCGTGCCCGGCGCGGATGCTGCCGCCCGGGATCGCCCCGCCCGGGATCGCGCCGCCCGTGAGGCGCAGCACGTGCCGCCCGCGAGCACCGGAGCGCTCCAGGACAGCCCGCCCGCGCCCCGGCAGGTGAGGTCAGGGTGAGGGGCCGGCGGGGCGCGACACCTCCTCCTCTTCCTCCTGCGGCGGCGGGGGACAGGCTGCCACCCCCGGGGAGAGGCGGCGGAGCGGCGGCCCGCCGTGATTCAGCATCGCCGCCGGGGAAGGGAAACCGTGTCCGGCCGGGGGGATATGGAAGTGCGGGGCGACCGGGGGCTGCCGGAGCGGGATCTTTCGCCGGCTCGGGGGCGATGCTGCGGCGCGGGAGCGCGGGGAAGTTCCGCCAGCCCCGCCGGTTCCGCGGTGCCCCGGAGCACACGGAGCAGCGCTGTCCGCCCGGGGCCGCGGGCAGGTGCGGCGGGAGCGCGGGCAGCCGCCCCTCGGGAAGTTTCCTCAATGCAGCGGGCAGCCCTCGCGCAGGGAGGGAGGATGACTGCGCGTGTCGCAGTGTGAGGAATAGGGAACCAGGAGGCATGTCAGGATTAAAGGTATTAATTTTCTCGCCCCCCTCCCCCCAATTTTGCATGCGAAGCCCATCGTCTGTGCTGGTCGTATCGCATGTACGGCCAGGGCTCTTCAGAGCCAGTTAAGGTTAAAATGGGATCGTCTTTTGGCAGTGGTACCCAGTGGAGGCTGAAATGTAGAACAAGTTAAATCTCTGGAGATGCAAGTCAGATATCTTCCTGTGCTTTCTGTGCTTAGCTGGAAGCCCATAATCTGTGGGATCTTTTTGAATTTCTCTTGCTGAAACCACACATAATCGTAAGCAAAAGGGAAAAGCAATTGATGCTGGAATTTGAACATACTGCTGAACTCTGCGAAACTGACTTAAGGTCTCAATATTGGTTGCTTTTGTGCCTTTCTTATGTATTTGTAGTTTGAGTATCAAAATTAGATTTTATTCCTTCTAAAACTCTCACTAAACCAGCCAAACACACGCATCCCACCCACCCCTAGCTCAGTATACTTTTCTGTCTAAATCCCTCATTAATTAACCAGTGTTAGTACGTATCTAAATAATATTCAGAGAAATCCTGCTGGTTCTTTCCACATATGAATGATCAGAAGTACTTTTCTCTGTGGGAATTGGTTGTTCCCCAAATACTGCAGAGTATCTTGAAACATACAGTGACTTGGCATCTGTTGAGGCTTTTATCCCTGTTTTAAGTGCTGTGATGGGGGTTTTAGTAAAAATAAGACATGTGTCAATGATAGTTCAAACAAAAAAAAATCAGAGAAGCAGGTATTATGTCAGAGGTTTTCCTGTGTGGTGAGTAAATATAATGTCTGTGATGACATATGGAGCTATTACTTCTGAAGCAAGATTCTCTGGAGAAAAATGTTACAAAGCTTCCGAAAATTACATGAGCTATTTAATACAGAATATGTGACTTCTTCATAAGTATGAAGTATGTTTTTACCTGCAGGTATTGGCCGTATTATGCAAGAAAGTCTAGAAAAAAAAAATTTTTTTTCCTTAGAAAATTGCCCCTATTCTAGATTCCTGATGGTTTGGATACATTCCATGTATTTCCAAAGGGATCCCAGCACTTTGGGAGTGTTAGAAGAGGCCAGGAGATCAAGCCTGTCAGCAGTTATTAGGTAATTATTCCAGTAATCTAACAGTCATTTTAGTAATCTGAGCCTCAGGTTTGCAATCAAAATAAAACTTGTTCCCGTGTTCTTCCAAAGCAGATAGTGGTAAAATTGGCAGCATAGATTTAGTTGTGGACAAGTCTGAAGAACTAGGAGATTAATTGATCAAGAAGCAGTTAGACACAAAGCCATCTTGCAGTTTTTTGTATAGTTAGGATTTTTCTCTAAGATGTTTCTAATGCTGTATGTTGGTTATGAAAGCCATAAATAGAGTTTTGAAGGTGAAATGTGGCAGATTGATGCTGACTGCTGAATATGCTCGCTCTGAATTGCCAACATCAGGAATGACTGAAGTATGATTTCTTGATTTTGAATCTCCATCCATGGATATTTATTACAAATTTTAAAAGTCTTTGTAAGATACATATGGCAAATTTCTTGAACCTCCCCCTTTTCTAATGCTCTGTGCTTTCCCCCTCTTCTTTTTCCTTGCCTGTATTTTAATGTGTTAAGGATTATTTTTGCATTTACTAGATACTTGCAGATGTTTCACACTAATTGAGAAGACGTTAATCTAAGTATGTAAATCCTTAGGAAACAAGAAATTGAAATGAAATGTTAATGTCTGAGATAGAGAAATTGATAATATCTTCCAGGCTACCCTGCATCTACTTTTGCAAAACCCCTGTCTTAAAAAATGTACACGGCAGCATGTTGCAAGATAATTTTTTGATATGAGTTACTAATGTTTTTTGAATTTTGCGCTATGATTTTATCAGCGTAAAGGTATCTTGTAGAAACCAACAAGGCTAATTTCTCACTTCTGTATGTTCCCCCAAATCTTCAGAAAATTCCAAGTGTTATTACTGCCTGGAAGTGTCGTGGCTTTTGGGGCAATCCTAAGTCATGAAGACACTGAATTTTTTTGATAGGCCTTGTATCAGTCCCTGACGAAAAACATGAATACTTGCCAGTCTTTTTCTTTTTGATGAGGTATTTCCATCATCCATAGTTGACACAATGACTCTACAGTGATCTGAGTGGGAAAGGAATAGTTTGGATTTCCCTTAAGGAGGGAGTTCATTTTATTTGGAAAGGTGCATACAAACTGTCAGAGCTAAGAAATTTCACTGCAAGTAGCACAGTACTCATATTGAAGCATATTATCTGGATTTTGTTTTTCCCTTGTGAACTTCAGAATACTTAGCCCTCGATTAATTTTTATTTTCTACACACCTAGAAGTTAATTGGGGCCATTTGAATGCTACCGATGGAAGTCAAATGGCCCTTATTAAGCACAAGGAGCTCTTTAGAGCTCCATTAATGCTTACCAAAAGTCCTGCCAGAATGATACTTTGCAACTACTTCTTTTGCAGACATTATGAGCTTCCTGGAAAGTTTACCAGAACCAGTGAACCTTTTTAACATTAATATTTAAAATACTAATGTATTTTTAAATTTAGAATGGAATTTGTTGATGTCTACTACACTGATGGGTGAAAGAATCATTTGCAGTTGAATGGATATGTGAGAAAAAAGGTGACATTTTGAAGGAATCAGCCTTTGAACCAGGTGGGCATTGGAGCAAATGTTCCTTTTCCAGGGTTGCAACCCTTTGGAGGCAGAATCTTTCATGCCAGGAGATTCCATAGTGCCCCAGTCTACTGAATCCTCTTGTTCATGGCAGTGAAGGCAAGAACTTACACGTTCTGTAGGGGTTAAAGTAATAGATTTTTGGCAGGAGCATTTCCCAGTTTTCCTCCTTGCCTTCTCTCTGAAGTGTTCATACAGCTCTACAGTATAGTTTCACAATTCTACCACAGTAGTTTATACTCATTTACCAACATTTTTGCTCTGCCTTGAATTTCCTGTATCAGGAAACAAGCTCGAATGTATTAGAATAAATTTTTGGCTTTGTGTTTTGACAGGTTAGATAAGGCAGACATAATGGTTCTTGCTTTCAATATCAGCTTCAATCAGAATATAGGATCTCCAAAATGAAGACCATTCTATGCAATTGTACTATTTGTTTTCCCAGTGTTAAAAAATTAAAGTTCAGATAATTGAAAATGTTAAAATATAGATCCACATTGTTTCAAAGGCAATATTAAAAAAGTATAATCACATGGGGTTTTTATGAGCATTCCTTAGTGGGGACAGAGGAACAGTACAGCTTTACAGAGAGCCCAAATGAACAATAATAATGAAAGAAAGACAAAAGAAAATGTTCTGATTTAGGCATCACTTTTCACTTTCTGGAGTGGAGTGAGTGTCATGCCACTTCCCACTTGCGCTTGTATTTGGTTTTGGAAGGATTCCAAATTGAAGTTTAATATGCACCACTGGTCCAAATGCACCTTAGATGGCAACATTACTGTTAATTGATAGAAAAACTGACTGCCTAAAAGGATGGAAGTGCTTTACACTGCAGTTCAGGAGCCCTTTGTGGCCAGCAGTAGTAACAGAGTACTAACAGTCACTCTTCAGAAAAAAGAAATGAAGACTAAATCCACTTTTCATATATAATAAATGCTGCAGAAAGAGTTGAGTAGGGTGTGGGTTTCACAGTTAGACACAGCGATGTGTTGACATGTTTATTTTCATCCTTGCTTAGTAGCAAAATGCTAAATATATTCTTCTTTGGTTACATTAAAGTATGTTTCCTTTCAACTTTGTCCTTGGGTTGACATGTGTTTGTTTTATTTTTAGCACTTGAAAACCAACAGTTATATCCCTATAGGGTGCAGTGGAAGCACTAGAGTATAGCATGAGAAAATGCAATCAGATGCTTAATACTGAATTGTTGCAGGTGAAGAGGCAAAGGTCTTGATACTGATTATGACCACCAAAAACAAGTGGATTGACAGGACAGAACATTGTGAGGTTTGATGGGGAAATCACTCTTATCTGCTTGCTCAGAATGAACTTTTCTTGAAAAATATAGAATAGAGCTATGTGGTAGAAGACTGTGCTTTCTATGCTTTTGTGGGTGGTTGTCAAGTCTTTAGTGTTCATTGAACATGAAATTTCTGTGAATTTGTAATAGTGTTTTATCCTTCCAAACTTATCTTGGTGGTGTGGAAGGTGGGAGAAACATGCAAAAACACTTCATGAATTATTGGTGAAAGAAATCTCAAAGATGTGCAATTTAGTCACCCAAGAACAACTACCCTTTGAATTACATTTTATTTCATGGGGGTTTTAGAGGGATATATTATCCTAACTTTTTATGTCAATTTGAAGTCTTTGAAAGACTATAAATTAATAGTGAGCATTAACAATTAGGCATTAATTTGAATAAAAAGGAGTTTTTTTCTAAAAATGAGGAAGAATGATCTGAGAAGATGAGTTTGGTACATATTGTACCACTTAAAAAATGGGAGCATTTACTGAAAATAATGTGAATAAAATAAGGTATGGAGATACAGGAATCAGTGCTGTTTTAAGAAAAATCTGTTTCAAATACACAAAGTTGGGAATCTTGTAAGATATTGTGCTGGTTTTGGCTGGGGAAATGTTAATTTTCTTCACAGTACATAGTTTGGGGCTACATTTTGCATTTGTGCTGAAAACCGTGTTGATAAGAGATGTTTTGGTTATTGCTGAGCAGGGCTCACATAGTGCCAAGACCTCTTCTGCTTCTTGCTCTCCCATGCTGGCCGGGAGACTGTGGATACATGGGAAATTGAGAGGGGACACAGCTGGACCAGCAGATCCCAACCCACCAAAGGGGTATCCCGTAGCATATGGCATCGTGCTTGGAAGATAAAGAGGGCTGAAGGAGGAGGAAGGGGGGATGTTTGGAGTGCTGTCTTTTGTCTCCCCAAAGAACTGTTACTCATGATGGAGCAGCGGTTTCCTGGGGATGGTTGAACGCCTACCTACCCGTGGGAAGTGGTTCATGAATTCCTTGTTTACTTTTCCTGTACATGCAGCTCTTGCTTTCTCTATAAAACTGAACTGTCTTTATCTCAACCCATGACTTTACTTCCTTTAATCCTGATTCTCTCACCTGTCCTGGGAGATTGAGGTGGTGGGGAAGGAAGTGAGTGGTGGCGTAGTGCTAAGTTGGCAACTCAGCTTAGACAGTGACAGATAATGCTCCAGAGCAGCATCCACAAGTGCAGAAATAGAAGACAAGTAAGGGAATAATACAGAGTTAGATTTGGAAGTCTGGACACCAGTTAAGAAATGATGCAGTTAATGACCCCGAGCAGTCAATTAAAAAAGCCTATATATTACTTTGTTCTGTTGCCTCTAGGTATAAAGAGAAAATTAAAGGACATTGTGGCCTTTTTGCCAAAAGCAACACTTAGGAATACAAACACATACAGGAAGAAAGTGTTTGATATTTTATGAGAAAATGAAATAAAATTTATTAGAAATGAAAATAAAAAAGAAGATATATTCTTGTGAACGTGTGTTTGGGAAGACCTGACACAGATAGTCAACACACCATTTAGTTTCATTGATAAATAAAAAGTCTCAGTCATAGGATATGTATACATAATACGGTTCCAGTTGTTTGAGGCTAATGGATTAACGGTACAGTTGAAGCTGAGTCTCTGCAACAGCTGGATGTAAGACATCTGGAACCAAGACAGTATGAGGAGCCATGGGGAAAAGTCATCTGTGGGAAGAGACTTCAGGAGAGATGTCCAGATTTCACTCCCTGTTCTATTCTTCCACATGAAACTGCATCTCAGTTGTTTGCACTAAGTTTCCTCCTATAATTTCCTACTGTTTTGAAGTCCTTGAAGTAATTTCTTCAGTTTTGGGAGCTGTACCTGGCCAGTCATGACTAAAGTAGAGGCCTTAATCCTTCTTGTGAATGAGCAAGCAAGAGAGACATTCTATGTTGTTTGGAGAGAGTTTCTGCTCCTATCATTTGCAAACTAAGAGCGTGGGAAGTAAGGAGAAATGTCTACATACATTGTAGCCTTTGCACATTCTGCTCCCCAGTTGCATTCTACCTGCATTTGATTTCCAAAGGCTGGCATTTGGGCTAGTAGGAGTACCAACAGTTTATGTAAATATATCCTTTCCCATCTCACTAGAGTCTATCCATAATACTTCATTTGATGCCATGGGAGGCTACCTAGAACAGAGGCTAGACAGTGTTAAAGGAATAAAGTAGGTATTTATTAAAAGGCCTTCAGAGGATACAGCTTGGACAGTACAAGAGCCCGGCCGAGGCTCCACCCAAGATGGACAATGGGTCACAAGTTTTCACACTTGTGTATGTTTTGGTCCATTTACATATTGGGGTTATTTGTCCAATTACAGCCTCAGGTTATGAAGTCCCATCCTCCCAGATGGCTCTCCTCCATTTGCTGTTTTTGGCCCTGAAGCTGCAATGATGTCCTTGGTTCTAGGGCTGGAAAAGGACTGTTTTGCATAACTAAACAGAGGAGAACTTGCTAACACTTCATATGAAGTTCAGAGTTATATGCTAATGCTGTACAAAATCTGGATAACATGAAAGCTAAAACTTAAAGCAACACATCCTTGTAGGATAGGTATGGCAGTAGTGCTGCAGTCAGTCTTGTCTGGCACATCTGATGGGTCTGACTCCTATAAAACTAATGTGAAAGAATGGAGTGCACTTGGTATCTCCAGTTTTCTTTGATGGTTGTTATTTTTTGGTGGCTTTTGTTTATTTTTTTTCTGTTGGGGAAGAGTAATCCATTTGAACAAAGGAACTTTCCAAACCTTTTATTGTCAGATATCCTTTGTGGCCCACAGTCCATTAAAATATACTGAGCTGTCAAATCAGAGCAATCTTTTCTTAATATAAAAGAATAATATGACAAAGAAAAACCATCTTTTCAAGTCATGTCAGAAAACAATTTCTTATTGGTATAAATTGACATTGTAAAAGAAAACAACCTCATTTGAGGAATATGAATGGTTTCAGAATACTACAGAAACAGCTATTCCAGTAAAGGATGTACCTTTTCCTCTTTCCATTATTACACTTAATATTTCATTTGGTTTAAAAATTGATCTATAAGATTGTAATGCTGGCTGCACTGAAACCAGATTTCAAAGCTCAGATCTCATTGGTCCAAGCCTGGAAGAGAAAGAGAATCAAGTTCAAATTATGAACTTCTTTAGCCTTCTTCTATACTAGTGTCTTGTGTTATTGTGATCTTGACCTCTTAATTCTACGCTTGGAGAAACTATTGTCCTGGTTACAGTAACTCATATCCCTGTTATAGCTTTCCAGTCACTGAGTCATTTTCTGTTTTTAGATTTTACTTCTTGTTAGCTTTTTGTTATGACTAAATCCTGCTTTCTTCCCACGATTCCTGTCACTAAGTAAAGTGGGAAATAATGCATTCTTTTCTTATAGCATGTATTGTGCCTTTGTCTTGCCACCCAAAACACAGGGAGAAAATACCTAGAAAGGGTTAAGAAAGAGGTCTAAAAAGTGCTTGAGGGAGGCTAAATGGGAAGGAGATGCTGCTGCAGCCGGTCTTTCCCTGGTGTATTACTGCCTGAAACTGTATCAGCTGTCAATTATTGATAGAAAAACCTGTTTCCGGAGGCCTGACTCTTGAGATCGTTTCAGCAATGCAACACTAACGGTAAGTGATTTCATTTTGCTACTTCTACTGCAGAATTATTTAAAATCTGTTTCTATATCAGTGGGAGGTCCTGGTATGACTGTGTATTCTGCAGTATGTAATCTTGTCAGCTAAATCTATGATAAATAAATGTTTTGCACTATCAGTAATTGCATGCAGAAGAATTTGGTGTATCACCCTGCCACATGCTGCTGCAAAGGTTTTGCTTGTTTGTGATTTTTTTGTTTGTCTATTTTTGTTCACTATGACTCTCTACTGCAGACTATGTTAATTGAAATCCACTGCCTTCAGTTTGAATGCTCATGCATTCTGTCCACCACATATATTTTGCAATGAGTTCTTTTCCCAGGATTCTTGATCTTTTTCTTTATTTTTCATGCTTTTTCTCATCCATCCTTGAGATTGCAGTTTATCTTTCCTTATAATAGAGAACTAGATTCAGTAACATCTACTGAATGCAGTAAATTGTGAACCATTAGTTGGACAAAATGTACTGTGAAGAGCAGTATGAAGCATTTTCTGTGACAGTGTATCTATATATCACCTGCACAGTAATCCCTGTTTCTAAACATGTGAATCCTGCATCAGCTGTGGAATATGAAGTCCTGCCTCTAGACAGCCAAGCAATTCTGAAAGTGTTACTTGAAGCTTGTAATCTTTGTCAAGAAAGAGAGGAATTTGGAGGCAACTCAGTAAGTTTGAGCTGTAATTTCTACTGTGAAATGAAAGTTTGATTTAAATGGACTCTAGTTTTGACATGGATGAGACCAGATGCTTGATTATCATTCTGAATTGTGTAATCAGCAGGTTGGTCCTGGAACTGAAACATCAAAAGTCAATAGAAATATCTATATTTACTTCACTAGGTTACAGAGAAAATCCTTTATGGTTGATCTAATTTATACTAGAGACTTGAGAAAAATTATGTAATTTTTGTACGCATCTTCAGAATGACAGAACTGGGAAATTTCCTGAAGAAAGCTTTTTCTTCCTTTGAACAATCAAAGGAGCTAAAGAAATTGGGAAGAAGTTTCATGTTTGTGAAGTAATAGTCAGAGTCCTGCATCAATAGCCAACTATGAATGCCAGTTAATTCTCCTTTTTTGGGTATGTCAGTTGTGATCTCCTCCATTCTCATTTCTATTGACACTTTACATGAAACTTTTTCTGAACGATTTACTGTTTTAGTTTTTAGGTGTGTTATAACTTTTCCATACCTTTGGATTTAAAAATGCCTTTGACTCAGTTTGGTGCTTTCCCTTTTTTGCTTATCTATGGTTATAAGGCAAATATGTTATTCTCTGGCTACAAATATTCTTTTATAGTGTGAAGGGCATAATATGTCTGAGAGAGTCAGAAGCACAAAAGAATGAACTTCATGATTTTCTGCCTAGGATAATATGATAAAAAAATTTAAAAGTATGTGGCTTGGTTCCCAGTCATGTTTATTTTGGCTGGCAGTGATGTATGTTGCTATAACATAATAAGAAATTAATGTATTTGTTTCTTTTGAATATTTGAAAAGCAGTTAGCTTTGCAGCCAGCATGCATTTGAGTATGCAAGTTTGCATTTTTTTTCATTATGAATGCACCTTTAAGAAATATGAGATTAAAGCAATGGAAAATAAAATTGAGCCTTGCTAAATGAATGGAAGATCCCACTACTCGAGCCTCTGTTTGAAGACTTTTATTTCAGAATACTTTTCAAGTGTAGCTCTTAGCTCTTAATCTTAATCAACATTTTTTTTAAATTAAAAATAAAAACAAAAAAGGAAGAAAAACAGTAATACACACATGCCAGAACCACTTACTTTTAAGTGTAGCTTTTTGGGACTTGACCAAGATGGATGAGGACACAATAACTGTGATATTGTTCCAAACTTGGAACTGGTCTGCTGTGATTAAAGCAATGGAGGCAATAGTCATACTTAGGGCAGTTATCTCCTCAGATTTTGGAATTATTTTAAACTACATTAAAAACCTCTGGTGCTATTGTCAGTATGGGCTCTGCAGCTCAGAGATGCTGCGTGATTACTCAGTAAAGAAACTACTGAATACCACAGGGTTACCTCAGTAATGCTGTACTTATTATTGAGAAAGTACCTTATCCTGATTCTATGAGTTCAGGCAAATCCCAGAAAATTACTTTTTGTAGGCTATTCTTCACTTTTTATGTAAAAAAGCTAGTGTGTATAAAGTCTGGTGCACTTCACTTTCCTCTCTTATTTGGGTAGTCAAAGTATTCAATTTAGGATCAATATTTAAGACGTTATTTTTCTAAGCTTTGTGACTACATGCTGTATTTCTCTACAGGTGAGCAGTATTTGCACAAAATATTCCTATAGTAGGATAATGGGAGTCTCATCTCACTACCAATGAGGATAGTGACTCTATTTAGATCCCCTACAATGGATAAAATAATGTGACACAGAGGGTTTGGAGCCAATCCAGCCTTTTAAGGGAATTTCTGTAAATCAGGTCAATTCATTTAAAAAAGCTTCTGAGGGCTCACATCCTTTTGTGACTGCTTGATGTTCTGTTTTCATGTGCAAAAATATTTTCAAATCAGTGACACCCCACTGAGCCCCAAGTTAAGCTGTGGGGAGGAAAGCATGGTTTTGTGAAATGTTTTGTAGCTGCTGGGGTTTCTGGTTAATTTATTAGCTGTTTGCAAACTTTTACTAGCACAGTGTTGGCTGCAATAGTCTCAGTGAAATTGTAGGCCAACTGTGAATATTTCTGACTGTCACTTGTTCTTTACAGAGCAGAAGTATATGACAGTCATTAAAATGTTATTGGTCTACCAACACTCATACAAGCACACAGGTATTGCCAGCAGAGCTGAGCAAATGGTTTCATAGTTGGTAGTGTCAGGATAATGGATAAAGAATTTGTTCATCATGTCAGAGCATCTTTCTTCTACTTTCATGGTTAAGAAGCCTTTGAATAAATGTTTCTTGTGATTGCAAGAAACTTCTTTGTGGTGATTTATTCAAGACCCTATTATTGTCTTAACATTTGCACACTGGGTGCTGAAACTACAGGCTTATGTCTGCCAATTCAAATTTCAGACTGCTGTGGGAGTGTCACCCTTGTTGTTAAACTAGAAAACAATGTTATGTGGCAGCATGTGAATTAGGATGATGTAATCTTCAATCAGAGTTGTCGTGGGCCATGTGTGAGGATTGCAGCCCATGTCTAGTGATGCTGAAATGAATCTGTGAATCGCAGGCTTGTAAAATATGAGATGAAATGAGGCAGACCAACACAGGGCTGAGGTGTGGCTCTTGTGATACACAGAATTCTGCAGAAATTAATTTAACCATGCTTGTGTTCCTGTGTTCCTGAGCTTGAGGTTGTTTTCACACTAATCCAGTTCTGCCAGCTTGAAGCTAGGGAGGGAGAATTTGATGTGTGAGGGGGAATGGTCTAAAGATATCTTTTTCTCTTTTTTCTTCTTCCCCAAGATCCTTAGCAAATCTCTCCCCAAGGTCTATTTATAATATAATGAATCACTGCAAACATATCAGCTTCATTAAAGGATTAGTGCTTTTTATGCTAAGACAGCTCTGCTGATATATGTAAAATGTTAAATTGTCCTATCTTGTAGATCCCTAAGGCCTCTAGCTCTTACTAGGGAAATAAATCTTTTGAGAAGTGAATGATAGAAAAAGAAAGGAATAGTATAATTCCAGCAGTGATTAGTGTGTGGTGTACACAATTTAAAGCACCCTGTGATAGCTGTTGGTGTGTGTTGACATGCTGTAATGAAGAGCATGGATGGCACACTGTGAAGTCAAAAGCAGAGCAGAGATGCTGCCACAGGTACCACTTCTCAAATTCCTCTTCTAACTCTCTCTTGTTTACCTTTTGCCCTACCAAACCCACAATGTTATTGTCACACCTCAATATTACTGTAACACAGAATCATTATGAGACATCATTTCTGTTTTGTTTATTAGAGGCCATGGCTGTCTCACCACAGAGTGTTGGCCCTTAGCGTGTGTCAGTCCATCTGTGAGTGTGGCTTGCTGCACTGGGTCCTCAAGACAAAGCAAACAGATGTCCTTGTGTTGTTTGGTTCAAGGGAATGCTTCATTTGAAGTGATGGGGGTCCAGGGCTCTTGTGGCCATGGGTGTCCAGCCACTCAGTTGTCACTTGCAGAGCTGATGTGGCTGAGGCTCTAATGGTGTGTGTGTTTTTGGGCTGCAAATGCCTACAGCACATCAATGCTGTTTTAAGTGAAGATGGAATGGTTGTATATTATATATATATATATATGGTTGTATATAATGGTTCTATAATAAATAGAGATTAGGTTCCATTCAGCAGTTGTCAGTGGAACTTACTGTCATCAGGGGATAGGAATACTATACTATGTTCCAGAGTTAGTGAAATGTCCTGTTGTCAGATTTATGGTGTTACTGACACTTAGTGAAGTGGTGAACAATAGTAGATTATCTTTGTTTTTTGCATTGTCTCTGCTTTTTGCTGGCAGAGAGTAGAACATGAAAGCTGGTATTTTTTTAGCAGCAAGTGACAGAGATATGTCTTTTCTGAAATTTAGATTTTACTGTATAAAAGCATTGTTACACTTGCTTGTTTGAGCTATTTTGTCAATATTTTCCTTGCAATTACGAACGTTAAATAATGTTTATTTAAAGTTCACAGCATTTTATTTTTGAATTACAGATTTGTAAGTCATGCAGATTCTTTTCTCTTGCCTTGTCAATTAATGTATTTTCTATGTTTAACTGAACAAGTAAGAGATTCAAACCTTGACCTTTTACTGTACTTTTCTAATTCATCTCACTTTCTTTGATGGTCCTTGTTCAATATTCAAACCATAACTATGAAACTCTGTAGTACTCAATTTGCTAACAGTCTGAAATATGCTATCACATTAGAAAGGACTTTTGAAGGGTGAAAATGAGCTAGCAGATAGTCACATTGTGTGCTCTGCTATGAAAGTCACTATGGAGGCCATTTTTTAAACAGAAAATCAATCTTCAGATTTTGAAGATTTGACATTGATTTAAATTTGGCCAGTGATTTGAAGTTTCATTTTGGAAAATGGATGAATGAAAAAAGAAGCAATATTACTTCAAGACAACACTGAAAATAAAAAAATTGCTTCTATGCTCGGTTGTGATCTCTGTATTTTGCAAGTAGGAAGTGATTAATGCCTGTGAAACTGTGATGTGAAGCTTCCACCATTTTAACAGCTTCTAATCCATTTCCTGTTTTCTGCATCAGGGACTCTATATTGAGCATTTCATAGACGTTTTGTGATATTAAACAATGAAAAATTTCAATCCAAAGCTGTGAAGTGCAAAGTCAGGAGAAAACCAAAGTAAAATGCGCTGTGAACTAACACTGCAAAGCTCCCAGGGCTCTGTGCTGCTGCATGTTGCTGAGCCTTGGAGCTGGCACTGAAGGGTCATCTCCTGGCAGGGCTCCAGCCATTTAAGATAACACAGTATAACTTGGCTTAGTCATTTGGTTTGGTGGCTTAGGGAAATGTTAGAAGCTTTAGAAATGCTGGCCATTCAGATAAACCAGCTCAGAGAGTTGTTTTGTAGAACTGCATGATTCTAAAAAAGTTGTGTAAATCCTGCTGGTTTGTATTTCTTTGTGGCTTGTATCTGTCCATTTAGCAAAGCAAACACCTGAGAACTCTGTACATTCTCTTTATCTGAAAGAACTGCTGTATAAACGTCTCATCTCTTTGATGGTGGGAATGAAGGATGTTTAAGTTAATAGAATTCATTTGACTTCAGAAAATTTTGAACCAAACCCTAATTACATGCAATTTTAAGCCAGCTGACAGATAGCCTTTTAAAAACAAGCTTGTCACTTTGACATATCAAGCCTCAAAATGAAGATTACTTTTTGCATATAGAATTTCTTTCTAAGAGTGAGAATTTGCCACCAAATTGTTCTTTGAAAATGTAACAATAAAACTGCTATGCTTGTTTGTAGCAGGAGCACTTCAACATACATTTTATTAAACCATATATTAAAAATCATGAAAAGGTAGGAGGCTTTTAGTTCTGCAGTTTCATGACTGAAAATTGTTATTATCTTACTGATCTTGGTACTGAAAAAGGCATTTTTCTCTATTATAATTTCTGTTGATTTCTTAATCTCATTTTGAATCTGCATTTTCTATCTTAATTCCAGATCAACAGTAGATTATAGGTTTGCATAACTGTAATACATAGCACACCTCTGACTGAGGTGTGTCCAGACTTCCACACTCTTAAGATTTAAGGGTAATTGACTTAAATGTTAGATTGAAAAAAACCCCAGAACTCAGATGTTTGCTAGGTGAATGCTCTGAAGACTATGTTGACATCTTTCTTTCTCCTGTTTCTGTGAAATTTTTGTTAATTTAATTTTCCAGCTAAGTGAAGAGTGGGTGATGTTGTCCTTCCATCCTTGTGGTCACCTGCCCAGTTCTGTAACTGTATCTCCAGTGTGTCTCCATTTCACTGTGAAAGCTCCTTATGTCAGGAGCTTTGTGGGTTTCCTTCCAGCTCCTCTGCATTTCCAGACACTTGTGACAGCACTGAGTAAATTGCACTAATGGGCTCAGAGGAAAGCAGTCTGCTAGTTTGAAAATCTCTTCTAAAATATTCCACTGTGCATGAGTGAGTACTTATCTGTACCCAAAGAATTCAGGAAATTATCCTGACAATTCATTTTTCACCTAGGTATGTAGGATGTCAGCTGTCTTTGAAAGAGCTTGTCATATGTACCATGGCTGAAGATCTGAAGTCTTGTTTTCTGTTCATGTATGTAAAGTTAAAGCACATGTATAACCCATGGAGCTTTTTGATCTGGGCACCAGTAGTGTCACAATGGCTTAGAAGGAAGGAAGTTCTCATTACAAACAGTATACTGAGTGATAGGTGGAACATGGAGTATTTTGTAGCAGGTGATTCTACCATTCTGAGTGATTAAATAGATCAGATTAAACCATTTTAAATGTGCATATGCAATCTAGTCTTTTTTTCTTAAAGTGCACAGTTGTGGTTTCTTAGTTACTGGTATGATCCAAACTAGGTTGAAGAATCTCATTGACTTGAGTTGTTTGGAAGAGATTCTCAAATTGTACTACCTTATTTTCAGTTTGAATTTGACTCTCCCTGCTCATTTTTGATTTGATTAATTAAACCGTTTTTCTGGGACGCTTATTGTTTGGGGAAAAAAAAAAAGGGTGGGGGTCTAGTGACATACAGTTACTATTTAGAGATTAAATCTTTCCAGACTGCATCAAGACATGAAATAAAGGTTCATGAAAGGCAGAGGTCACTTGTGAGTAGTCTGGAGAAAAAAAAAACCCAAGAAAATTAGAGAGGAATTTGTTAAAAAAATACCTACATATAATCTACGCCAGAAGAATATTTTCTAGGCAATTTACTAACTTATGATACACTTAATTTGTGTCACATCATAAAATACTATTAATTTTTGAGTTTCTAGAATATATTACAGCTTGTCAAAGTACTATTCTATTAACTATGAAACCACTTCTTTCCACTATCCCCTGCTTTTTACCAAGGCACTCTCATACCCTGCTCAGACTGTTCCTTTAAATAGACTTGAGCATCTGCTATGTTCTCTGTCTGTGTGCAACATTTACCTCTCCAGCAAGAGTATCCTGCCTCTCCTGTCCCTGGAGGAAAAAAGATCCTTCTTTCTTTCTTTTTTTTT